>JMFS01112159.1:0-27863 GCA_000699545.1 Podiceps cristatus | reverse complement strand
CCGGTTACCGTTCAGGGTTAAACCACAACATAATTTCACAGAACAGACATACAAAACAAAAAGTAGTAGAAGTTGGCAATGAAATACCACTGGAAAGTGGGATTCCTGATATATACAGTAGTCCAAATCAACAATGACTGAGGCAGTTCCGTAAAGAAAACTGATTTTTAGTTATTCTCTAGAATTTTAAAACTCAAAGGATTCTTCTGTAGCATCCAAACCATGCCCTGCCCTTGCCATTCTTTTTGCTTGAGCAGATTTAGCATCAAAAATAAGAAAACTCCTTTACTCTTCACTCTACATTTTTTCCCAAATCTCTGTCAGTATATCCTAAAGATAGAAAAGTTAAAGGAAAACCCATTTTTAACACAAGTCTACCTCCACAAATTCAGATTTTCCAAGACATCCAATGGTCTTCTGTACACTGCTAATTCTCATGTGTGTATTGACCACGAAAATGCCAAAAATGTAGCAATATATTGCAACAGACTCATCAAAATTTAACAGAGGGGCCCAAGAGCGAGAGGTTAAAAAACCAAAACAAACCGTTTTAAGGAACAGAAGGTAACTGCTACCTCACAATTCCTATACATATTGTTCATTACTATTATGCTCCAGTGACTGCTTTTTTGATTTTTATTCCACATTTCCTATTGTATTCAAGTGCCAGGTACCTACAGAAACTATATGTATCCTTACAATATCAAAACCATTCTGCCAGTTGTGTTTGACCTACACAGCTTTTCTCTTTCTTACCCTTTAAGGCTATCAGAACTATTCAGCCATGGCCAAAAGTCAAATGGGAAAAAATGTCCAAAATTCTATTTTTTAATAGTGATAATCACTACATCCTGCAACTCAGCACACCGTTACTGAGGCATGTATGTTGGCAGCTTTTGGCTGATGTACTAATAGCACCTACCATGCTTAAAGGAAAGTGATCAGCTCTGTAATGAGATTTTAAAAGCGCATTTTTAAACCTAAAACATCTATTCACAGTCAAAAACTTAATGAAGGACTTAAATCTATTTTGGGACACTTAACCCTCATCAGTCAAAAAATGAGGACAGCTCTTCAAATATGGAAAGATTCTTCTAGCGAAGTAAGGTTATCCTATCACTTCCACTTCTCTTGTTCTTTACGCTTCAACAGCATTTTTGCTAAATTGATTCAAGACATATTCCCTGAAGGCTTCACAATGGACTTTTAGTTTACAACAGCTAGACATCTAAAGCAATACAGAAAAGTTTGCTTTGCTATATTCAAGGTTAATTAAAAAAAAAAAAAAATTATAAAATGCTAAAAAAAAAAAGGAAAGAAACAGGCTTAAAAAACCAAAATTATCACTGTACTTTACACACAAATATAATAAGCCCTAACAAAGAAGCTCTGCCAGGCTAGTGTCATCAGCCGTTATCAAAGCCACCTGGCAGTTCTTTCTTAAGACTATTTTCAGCTAGTCTTTTTAACTATTCAGTCTGAAATTCTCCATGTCAATTGTCTGCTTCCGATAGTTTTTCTTCACCCTCCCTCACCATCACCTTTTAAAAAAGTCAGAGAATGGCTGCAATATTTTTCCACCATGAAAGGACCTCGGAAAAAAACCCTTGTAAGCTCTTCCTTTGAAAAAATGTAACCACTTTCTTGTCCTGAATCAGTAACTTGAAATCAGGCTGGACAATGGCTTTGTAAGAGAGAGGTACACTCTGCTCATTTTGTGAAAAATCTGACCTGATTTGGCCAAGCCACAAGCTTCTAGAAATCAGAGTTTGTATATAGTTTTTGGCAAGCTGCTGGAGCTTACCAACCAATCACCAAACAGTCCATCCTCAGTGACCTTCTGTATGTCATCTCAATGAGCAAGGCAACTGAATTAAGTTTACTCTAACCTCTGGTTATGAGTGAAGGGACAGATTTTCACCATAAGAGAAGTCTCCATTTAACAGGCACTAGGTGCAACACTGAACAAAAAGCATCATCTTGCATATTTCCGCAACCTCACCTATGCCAATATCCCTACCACAGTTGAACACAGTGGCCAGTCACTTTATATTGTTGGGTAACGAGTAGGATTTAGTATATACCAACATGGAGAAAACAGCTTGACTACAACTGGAAGCTTGAAAGAATAAACTGGGATTGACTAAACAAGAAAGAAACTAGGAGGAACATAAGAAGATGATGTAGTGGATAAGAGAAAAAATAAGCCAAATGAGCAATCCCAGGCAGAACAACTCAGAACTGGGCACCACCAGGACTGGATAGAGCGAGGGGCAGAATATATCTGACAGAGGTGGATTTTAGTGAATATATATGGAAGGGAGCTGGGTCACAACAAAAGTCTGAGAAAAGACACATCACCAGGAATCAGAAACATAAATAAGGAAAAAAATCAACAGAAGCAAGGGAGAGTGAGAATTAGTAGGAAGGCAAAAGCCAGTAGCAGACAGACGAGGTGCAGAGAGATGGTCTGGGACTAGTCAGGCCTAAATATTTGATTGAAAAGACCAAATCAGTACTGCATTGGAGATTGGCTTGAGGCAGGAACAAGCTGGAAGTATAGGCAAAAAACTAAAAAAATAATGTGTGTTTCTGCAGAAGTTATTGAAAAATGTAAAATAAAATACCCTAAAGACTTAACATCCTCTGCAAACATCTGCAAACCCCTTCCTCCCCTCTCAGAAAACATCTCCCATTTTCCTCTACTACTGATAAAAATACAGTGTAACAGCCCATAACTCTTACTTTCTTAATTCAAGCAATAATTCACGTACTAGATTTAAAAGCTCCAATCCTGCTAATTGTCAGCATGATACCCATACCACAGAGTATGTCTTCTAATTTTGCTAATTTTTGGTTGATTTTAACTAGAAAATTACATGCAGAAGCACATTTACTAACTATTGAACAAATACCAAGCCTGGAATTTTAATTCCTTGGACATCAGGAAATCCCTCCATATAAGTTTGTCTACTAGCATTAATTGTGTCTTTATTACTATGTTATCCCAAACTATTTTTTCTATCCCATGACATTCAATTAACAGGACTATTTGTGGGAATAAATCCAACTCATGTCTTGAAGGATGGTACTCTCTTTAAAATCTTGCTTTCAGTATTATGGAACCTGAATGTTACATAGGAGAACAGGTTTTTAATCTGAGCTTTTGACAAAGGATTATTAACTGGCTGCATTAATTACATCGTCGTGTATTAAGAGTAAATTGCAAGACCTTTCTAAACTTCTGCATTCATGAAAAACAGCACTTTAACTCCATTCCCTCTCCATTACTCCCCTGTTGCAATTGAATTGGATCCACTGTGCAACATCAGAATGCTAAACAGCAATATAATAATAGAAGTCAAAATTATCAAATAAAGAAGAGGTGCAAGCT
The DNA here is from genome assembly GCA_000699545.1 of Podiceps cristatus. NCBI lineage: Eukaryota > Metazoa > Chordata > Aves > Podicipediformes > Podicipedidae > Podiceps > Podiceps cristatus. Next base: position 24,469 of record JMFS01112159.1, on the reverse strand, counting down.
CCTTCTCAGACCGCTAGAAATAAAGATGACTGCATTCTCAGTGTTTGCACATAAGCCAAAGAAACCATACAAGGAAACCCCCGACACACACTGCTTTTTTTTTATGTGACTCCAAGAAATCTGCATTATTGTTTAGAAGGTACTTTTTCCTTCCTCTGAAAGAAAGTGCTTTATTTCATTCCTGTTTCTTATCAATTTATTTTAATGTCAATAACAATCATAACATATCCTAGAATTAAGCAAAGCACTCTTTAAATGAAAGATTCAGAACTAGTAACTAGTAAGAATACTTACTAACAAGATTTTAATTTTAGGCATTAAGAGATCTACAGAGTAAAATAAATGGGTTTGTAATAACTATACTGGAATATAACTTACCAGAAATACAAATTAGTAGAAATATAGTGTGTTTCCTTATATCCTCAGTTCAAAAGTACTATTCATCAGAACATTTTAAAGACATTATCAAGGCTAAATATAGAGATACTAAAGTTTGTTTTAAAAAGCTGAACCATGGGAACATGCAGCTCAGGGTAGGTCTCTTGATTTAAAAAGTTTCGAGTTGTAGTATCTACTTTGTTCCCTAGCCTATATTACCTATCCAGCTCTGAGGTCCATACTAGGGATCTTGACTCCCAACACTGTTTACCATGCAACATACCATTCAGAGAAGTCAATACACATCTCATGATCCTATGATTAAAACTGGCAATTTAGGCCCAATACTACAATGTTCATGAAAAACTTCACTTCTGAAATTGATTCTGGCACAGGGAAAGCAAGCTCTGGTCCTTGTTTCTTTATCACAGGTAATTTCTAACTTACCTCTCCAAGCTGTGGCTGAAAAATCTAATTATTTAGATTTGAGAGATTTCAGAGCTTCCAAGTTGCTTCAAAAAAAGCCCATAATACTTTGTTTGAAGCTTTTACTGAATGGTATTACAACACAATGACATATCAAGAGTTTCTATAATAATTTTAGGTAACTGGTTTTTGTGCAACTGCCCATACTATTCATTTATACCTAAAAATATATGGGATCTAGTACAGCCTGTCCCTCCATCTCCCCTTTCTATTATCTCCTTTAAAGAGTGGAAAACAACTGATCTTTATTTTCAAGGAGAGTAACACTTGCTATTCATGGACACATCTTTACAACCCTGATTACAAATCTTCGTCAAAACAAACAACAGCAAGCAGCTGCTTGACTGCTTTGCCATGTTTAGTCACACTAGCAACCTGGTTTGCTTTCTGGAAAGCAACCCAATGACCAAGATCAGTAAGAAATTCATTGTCAGCAAGAACAAGCTCAAAGTAAAGTGCTGCACATAGGATCATAGGATCATAGTACTCAGACCCACACAGTTTCATGGCTATAAATGCAGTAGCCCTCTTTTACTCCCCATCTGCCATGGGTGCAGGCTGTATGCTATACGGCTGCTCCCATGGAGACTTTGAACACTAAGTATATCAATGGGAGACTTACTGAGGCAGATAGGAATGGAATTCTAGGGACCCATTTCATCATCAAGGACAACAGCCAGAAAAGGAGTAACATTTCAAAATGCAAAACTAAAAAACTATCTATAGAGTAGAAAATGGTTACCTGCTGAGCTAAGCAAAACACTGAAGTCTGTTCCTCTCTGTGATTCCCCACGTTCATTCTGTCCCTCTTTTTCTGTATCTTCATAGCGGCTCCAATTGGAAAAAATCTTTCTTCTTGAATAGCTTTTCAGTTCTTCTTTCTCTTCTTCCTCTCGTGATTCAGTATCATCCTCCTCCTCTACCTGTGACATTTAAATGGACAGTTAAGCCACTGCAACTCAATAGCATTTTGTTCTGTATTGAAACAGCCATTCGTACAAACAACTCCAACCACAGAATTAAAAGCCAGAAAGACAAATCAGCCTATATCCCCATCAAAATTTTAGATCAGGTGCTACTGTTCATCAATAGTATAATTAAAAGCACCTGGTGAAGCTTCAGTTTTTACAGGGGTCAAGCAGTGACACTAATGCAAATTCTACTGGTTTCCCTCCTATTCTTGAAGCCCATAATGAACAGCTTCCTTCCTGAAACTGAGAGCAATATGTAGGGAGCAGAACTAAGGAATTTCATCACAGTATCTGTCTAAGTGTTGCAGTGATACAGATACTAACTGAAAGAGGTAATGTTTGCAAAGCAGAATAGGAAAAAGATAACATAACACATACTACAGAAAAACATCTGGAAAGGGTGATCTATCTAAGAATTTCCATTATAATCAACTACAGGGTCTTAAGTGAAAAAGAATAATTAATCAAATTGATTTCCTTCATGAAATCCATTTTATGGAAATACACATGGAAAAAACAGACAGACTGCTGGTGATCAATCTATAAGCCCCAATTCTTAAAAAGGCTCTAGGGTCAAAAGGAGAACTTAGCGCAGAGTCAGCTTAAGATGCAAGCAAAATAGACATTTGCCACAAGTGCTCAACAGCTGTGGAAAACCATCCCCCCTCTTAAATCCTCTGTATCAAAAAAGCTCTCCTCTCCCAGATCTTGGGGTTCAGCTGGAATGACTATCAGTTCACAAACAGAAAGATTTGCTTCCTGGAGGAAGGAGCACTCAACGTGCAAGAGGAGAACTCTGAGCAACCAGAAAAGTTCTGTATGAGATACTTTCTGCAGAGGTCTAAAGCTCTGAAGAGGTGAAGTAAGGGATTCAAGAAAGAAGAGATTCACACTCTGTCTTCTCCCAAACACTCCAGCTGACAGCTCCACTCTCTCTTCTCTCCTTTACTCCATCCCTCCTTTCACAAAGCAAAATGTGCTGCTGTCATTCATAAGATTAAATTTCACTATCTCAACAATAAAGTACATTCCTCATGACCAGGGAAGTGAAATTCAAGTTCATCTACACTGCTGTAAAGCTTAAAGCCATGTCCATTTAGTAGAAAATAATTTAAAAAGCAAGCTACCTTTTGGTAAGTCATAATATATCCATAAGCTAAAACATCCTTACAGCTCAGCATCAGACAATGACTTTAAGGAGGACCTTGGCTTTCATAGTTTAAACTAAATGACATCCTAAAATAAATGTGAAGAGCAATTATTTGTGTTTAAAAAAAAAGCCCTTCTAAGTGAATAGCTGCAACATCCTGTGCAGAAAGATTACTAAAATCTCTAGTAGTTACTGTGTTTCTAAAACTACATTAGGGGGTTTTAAAGTACATAGTGTGGACTTCCATACTGGTACAATATTGGAGAGCCTGGTAAAAACAACTGCACAAAGCCACTATCATTAACTTTTTTTTTTTAATAATTGATGAGTTACTTTCATAGCTCAAGAAAGGGCATAGAGCCATGCAACACGTTTTAGATTGATTTTAGAAATCCACTGTGAAGAAGGCTTAACTACTCCATATAAAAATTTGTAGTTGCATTTTGGCTCAGCTAAACAAGTACAAATTGAGATTTTCATGTTCCTTTAGTGTCCAATTACACAACAGAAAAATCTCTATCGATGCCAAAAAATCCCTGTTGCACACCAAATGCTGTAGTTATATGCAAGTACATCATCATAAAAAGACCACCGACAGAGTGAAAAAGGCAGAAAGTAGCGTTTTCTGGACAGTGGAGCACTACTGCTCCTTAGTCCTGAAAATATATTAAAAATGACTGAAAGTAGCAGTGATGCCTGTTTCAAGGCTTTTACACAAATGTCCACTGAAAAGTAAAGCATCTTCAAACACAACTGGGCAAATTTCAATTCTCCTATGTTTGATGTCTTAAAAATGACTGCCCAGCATATCATACAAGTAGCAAAATCAGAACTAGAATGGCAACTTTCTCAGGAAAACAAGCTTCTTTCAACACTGCTTCAGAGATCTGGTTGGGAATAGCATGAAGGAATGGTAGAATCATCAAAGAGCTTAAAAACAGATTAAAAGATGTTTAATATAATTTGTACAAATTGGCAAGAAGGAAAATATTCTATGCATTCTCATTGTTCTGTGCAATTTTTAGGTAAATTCTCTTTTCTTTCTATTCATCAGATAAATACACAAAAATGATTGCTGTGGACAAACAGGTTTTTGCATGAGCAAGGGGACAAAGTCACAACTTTCTATTACTGGGGACTATCCAAAGCTATAGTTTCCACAGAACAAAGGCCAAATCCACTTATGTCAACATAAGAATCAACTTATTTTTCTTCTGTTCTTCTATAAATTGAATTATTTGCTATAATCCAGTAAACCTAGTGAAATTTAGTGGCCAAAATAACCTTGAGTTGATACAATTCACAAGTCAAAGTAAGAATACTGCTACACTGAGATCTGTGTTATACTTTGGTTTTGTTTTTCAAAAAAGATCAGAATCACCTCGGGCGTTATATATAATTACTTATTATAGACCTGTTTACAGGATTCACTCCTGTCAGTCATCAACATAATCAAAACAAGAGTATCACCTTCTTATTTTAACAAGCTTCCAGTGAACTAATATGAATTTAAATGTTTTCTCTTAAACTGGATTAAATTCTTCTTCACATTCTGTTACTAGCTATGTTATACAGCACACCTCAAGGAAATTTTGTTTCTTAGAAGTAAAATTGTTAACTTGAACTTTAGAAATAAACCACAAGTTCTCAGGAGTGTTAATAGCAGTTGTGAAGACTGGTTCCCCAAGTACCGTCCTGAGGTTTGCTTTCAAAATGAGTAAGCTTCAAATACAAACCTGATTATACTTCCAATAAATATTTAACGGAAAAATATACATGATCCACTGCTGTGCTACAAGATAAAACTGCAAATAATCACATTCGAATATTCAACATTCAAATTACTTAAAGATGCATCTTCACCATTAAAATTATCAAATATATAAAAAAACTGATCAGTGAAGCTTCAGAAAATGTTTCTACCATCTCATGACACGGCTACTGTCAAAACTAACAACCTCAGAAACACAAACATAAATCTTGCATTACTTTCCTCTTAGCTGCCTGTTCAGCTAGACTATATGCTGAGACCTTTGTCGTCGTATCTTACTGAAAACGAGTCTTAATCAGTATGGAGCAAACATCTGTCCTATGTGTACTGAAATAAAATAACATCCCTCCTGCCTCATCCTCAAATAACAAATGATACAAGCTGAAGCAAAGTCTAGAAGCCAACTCAAATATAACCTTTAAAACAGTATTACTCAGGTAAGGAGAAAAACTTAATGCCTTTAAACAGTATTGAACTACATTACACATTACTGCTCAGTGCTGTGATATGCACCATGATACCACAGTAGGTATAATATTTATCTGCTGTGCCTCTGTTTCAGATAGTATTACATACATGCATTACCATTTGCACATTTCATTGAAATTTTGAAAGTGGGGAACATATGCGAAAGCCCAGTTGAACAAAAACAGGAAACCAGACTGTTTTGTGTATTGGAAGAACAGAAAAATATATATAGTGTTATGCCTAAACACTAAGCTCATCAGAATCCTTGAAGTAACAGTGAAAGAGTCAAGCTCTCCTGTAAAGCAGAATGCATGATTTGGGGTCTTCTGCCAAGGAATGTATTTTCATCCTTCACCAGAGCCTGTGACTACACTTTCCTTTTGAAGGAAAGGAAACTGCAATCTAAAGTCTCCACCACAACAAAAGGATATTTTTGTACACGCTCCTTTATACACTAATTTTGCATACAGGCTTGGGAAAGGTATGGTATTGAGAAAACATAGGAAAGCAGGCTTTCTGTTTGACTTTTCTTACAGACAAGAACATGTTGATGCACATGGTTCAGGAATGAAGGTGTCAAAATGAAGTAAACATTGTACTGAACAGGCAGTTTCCCCCGGGGTCATCCTTCTGCACTTCCCTGGAACCCAGAGTGGTTTGGATCAAACCAAGGCTGAAGTACACAATGGAGAAAGTGCAACAATGACCTCTTACATCCTGCTTCAGTTACTCAACTGCTCTTCACTGTAAGTGCAGTCAGTCCTAGCGTGTTAAGCACACGTGTGCACTCAACAAGAATTGCTGAACTCACAACCCTTTAAAAAAAAAAAGAACCTAGAAGTGCATTAAAAGTCAGAATTTCCATTAAGAGTTTCTAAAACTGTATTTATTACCGTTAGGAAGCCACGGGAATTAAGGCTCATAGACATCTTCCTGTTCTGTTCTATTAACTCTGTAAGAAAAGTTTAAAACATTTTATCTTTGTTGGTACTTAGAATATTCTACAGTGACCAGGAGGAATGTAGAAACAATGAATTGTTTACCTTTCTTTGGGCCAACTGCCCTTCCCCACTATGAAGATATCATGCATTATTAGATTTTTGTTCTTATTTATTTTGTAGCATTTCTCCCAATTCTCTTCCTGAGAATGTCACTTTACAATACATATGAAAAAAGTTTGAGGTTTTTGTTAATCTTTTAGAAAGAGAATACCTATTTCTCTCCTTCAACTTCCTGAATTTATACAATAATCTTTTCATTTTATCTTTAGAAACTCTTTACAATTATACTGATCAAATGCTACTTCTTCCCTTTGTTACTCTAAATTCTGTATTACTGTTTTGAATGTTACACCTCTCAAACACATACACATTTCCTTAATCTTTTCTATTCTTTATTAGGGACACTTACCTACAATACCCAGACATCTTATATATACACAGAGAGTCCGTAATAAATAGCCATTGCCATGCATGGACACTTCTTGCATGTTCATGGACAGTAATAACCACTGTGTACTCCCTACATTTGCTGCTCTCCCAACCAGCAACAGCCCACACCAACTCCTTGAGTAAATTTATGTCTTGATTCCCTCTTCCCTTCTTGGAAACTGCTGTAAGGCTGTGGCCAAGTGCAATGACATCAGGCTTATATGTCTCAATCCCAACTTCTCATTGGGGGAAAAGGCTAGCAAGACAAAAATGAAAATATCCCATGGGTTGAATCTAACCTAGACTATTAGCTGCATCATAAATGGGCATATACCTTCACCTCATTTGTACGTAAAATAGTAAGGCGCAGAGACAATTTTGCCTCTCCTCCTCATCCCAATTTGAGCAGCATCTGTTACAGTCAAATTCTGACAGATAGAACTTGTAAGTCATAGGGTCAAAAACCCAAGTATAATTAAGCAACAAAGCAATTCACAATCTCTACGCTTTAAATTGTTTTGCAGAATAAAAGTGCGTACACAGGGGCTTGCCTGAGTGACAATAAGTAAGGTAGCTTGGCTAATATTAACTACGGAGCGGTTCCTCTAGGCAGACATAAGTGGAAATGTGAAAGACTTACAGTTACACTTTAATGACTTAAATTGCTCTTGGAATGACATACCTGCTTTTAATTTCATGGTTTAAAGTTATTGCTGGTGTAACCAATCAGGAACAATGAGATTACACCAGGAATTATCTTAGCACAATATGAATACAACACAATCTCAAAAAGGTTTCATTTTTTTGTAACAGTGCTCATTAAATGCACTTTTTTTACCTTAAATCCAGAAAGGTACAGGAGAACCCCCTGACAGCTTAATTTTCCTCTATCATTATGATTGATGGGCTTATACCTTATGATAGTTATATATAGTATAATAATCTTCAAAAATGTTGTTCTGATTTTCCACATTTACCTAATTATAACCCCTAGATATATGTCCCTCTTCTCAGTCTTGTAATTAATTAGAGAATTTTTAACATTAAATCCAAAGTTGGCAATGGAATACATTATCTGATTTACTGTGGTAGAAATTTAATGGGCTCTCTAAAATACAAACTGTATAGTACATTAAAGAAAACAAGAATATATATACAGAATTATGGCAAAGGAAACCAGAACTGCATTTTTAAACACATTTCTTAGATTATCGCTATTAGTTTACAGAAGTCAAAGTACTAGTGCAATTTTATCGATACTAATGCAAGTTTGTAGGTTTTTAGAATCAAGATATCTTTACCTACAAGAAATAATATAGAACGTTATCTTTATGAAGTTACCTAGACAGACAGCTGAAACTCAATGACAGAATTTGAAATGCAATTCACAATGATCTAGACAAACAGGAACTGAGTTTTTAAAATTAAAAAAAAAAAAAAAAAAAGGCAATAGTTAATTAACAAGGTAAACACATCTGTAAGTATATTATATACAAACTCCATTATCTGGGAAAATCCCATGAAGCATACCAACCCATTGTGCTGAAGCATACCAACACACTGCTCTGTCTGCCTAGGAATATTAATGCTAAATTTCTGTACAGAGAAAAAAGAGCAAGTTAGAACAATATAAAAAGGTCAGTACGAAGTAAGAGTACAATGCAGTCTCCCAAACTATTCTTACTTAGTACTCTTAATCCAGATTTTAGAAAAGTAAATGAAATACAAGATTTGTAATTTTCCCTGAAAAATAAGTTTCCTAATGCATTGATACCTTAAGATACCATAGCTTCTTTCAGAGACAAAAAAAAAAGTATTTTGTAATAATACTCAGCAACACCTGCCAAAACCAGTGAGCTGTTAGCTTATCTATACTGAATTGTTTTCAACCGACATGATTCTCACAAGTTTGACCAAAATAACAATGAAAAAGTAAATACAATAATCTTGTCCACCAAATTAATTTGCTTCAAAGTCCCTGCTTATTCTGTCTGAGATGCAAATAATTAGAACTGATGAAAAAATTCAAATGAAAGAGACTTTTCTCATTACTGTTTAACTGAAAAAACACCTCTAAAAATATTCCTTGCACTCACTAAAGTTATAGTATGATCAAGCGCCAGGAGGGTGCAAGTTCTACTTCATCCTTCTCACAGATCATTATTAATATTTCCACAAGCCATAGTCATACTTTGTAGGTATCTTATGCCTCACAGAATTGGAACAGCAGATTCTATTAGGAACTAAGTCTCTCCCTTAGGCCTGCGGAGAAAAAAAAAAAAAAAAAAAAAAGCCCCACAGGCAAACAGCCTGGTTATTTGGTTATTTTGTTTGTAGCTACTGTTTTAAATGGCAGGCTATCTCCCCTTTCAAAAAACTAGAAAAGAATCCATAAACTCTGATGTCACTTTCCACTACTATCTCAGAAATACTTCTGTAACGTATGAGCATATAATTAACTGCATCGTCTTTCAAATGGGTGGCTTAAAAGGGAAAAATGAACCAACCTCTACTACACACCACTGAAGTTTTGTACTGCAGCTTCTGAAGACCTGGTTTGAAAATCAATGACTAATAGATAAAATAAGCTTAATAACCACACGATGTATGTTCACAGGTAAAAAGTCTTAAAAGCTCTATTCTCTAACACTAGAAGTAGACTTGGGAACTTGGTAAATCCTGTCAAGTAACTATTTCAGAAATTGCGTATTTCAAGACTTTGCTCATTCGATACAGGATTTTCCAAACTACAAAGCCACCAGCTAAAATTTAGCTCTACTCATTTAGTTTAAAACTCCAACTGAAGGATATTTGATGGGGTATGTTGTGAGAATGGTATCATTACAAATTCAGCACTCATTCTGCACTAATTGGGGAACTCAGTAGAGAATCAACAAGCTGCATTAACTGTAAAATTAGTCCTTTGCTTCCCTTCCCCAAGGCTCAGCCATGCTGGGAGCAAAGAGCCTGCAGGAAGCTTGTCTAGCTGCTGTCTACAGATAAAGAGGCTTTTGATTTTCTAAACTTGCCAAGCCAAAACATTTCCACCAACAGAAAATCAACTGTATTTTTTCTTTAATTCAGTGGAAATGATTACGTGAAAGTTACTGGCAACTACGCAAACTCATCAAGCAATTTATACAAAATTGTCACGTGGACCTGCAGAAAACCTGGCACCATTATTATGTTCAAATTGACAGTAACTTAAGAAAGCTGAATGTTTTTCTTACAAACATTCAGTCAAAAATATGAGTGCAAACATATAGAGCCTCTGCCTTGACAGAAATAACAGTTTTCAAAAAAACCTTACAAAGTAAGTATATTGCCACAAAGTTTATAGCATTTTCAGTCAGATTATGTATAGGCTGTATTTGCCAAAGCCAGAGGGTTTATATATTGCACACATACAGATCCACATACGTGAATGTTGTATGTCATATTCTAAAACCAAATTGTACTTAGTATTCTGTATAGGTTAAGGAAAATTCCTACAGGAAGTTACTCATTCTTATCAAACCTGCCATTCCTAAATAGAAGTACCCTGAGCTGCATTAGAGATTGATTGTATTCAGAAATGGATTCAATTCTTATGTGTTAATGTCACAGTATTATAGACTAATCCAAGCTGAAAGGGACTGCAAGAGGTCGTCCTGTCCAACCACCTACTCAAAAGAAGGTCAAAACTGAAATCAGACCAAGCAGACTGCGGCTTTGTCCTCCCAGGGCTTAAAATCCTCCAAGGGTATACCTAATTCTTAGTGTTTCATTTTATTGTTTTATTCTACCACTTCTAAATTGCAAAAGCACTTGTATTAACAGCTTTAACAATAACTTTAAAGAACACATGAGGAGTTCTGTAAGATCAAGGAATCGAAGTTTATTGAGGGCATACATTCACCTCAGCAGTTCAATACTAGACCTTTTAAAGGACATTACTATTTCACTAGGCTTCATGAGTCAACGAGTAAGACAGTCTCTCTCAATAAACATCTGTTATAAACTGATATGTATTGAAAAGCTTTGTACTTCTGCAACCATATCAATGATGAAGTACAACAAATTATGTAAAAAGCTAACTCAAAACAGCATCCATCTGCAGAACAGAGAAAAACTTGAGTCTTGATCCTAACCCACAAATGTTATTTCAAAAGCTTAACAAAGTCTGCTCAAAAGAGTAAAGTTTAGAGAACATTTCAGTCATACAGGTAATTCTAATGTTTATTTAACACCCCGGACATGCACACAGTTTTAGAACAAAACCAACACAAATCCAGCAACCCTCTATCAAGATCAAAACCAATATGTTGAAGAAGCTTCAGGGTTTCTCATGAAAGGAAAAATATGTGTCAGTTTCTCAATAGATCAATTTTTTTGCCACAAGGAAAAAAAAAACAAACAAACAAACAAACAAACAAAATTAAAAAAATTTTTAAAACCCACCAACCTTTCAAAATTTTTCAGAGGTTCAATATACAAGTATTGACGTTTGGTTCACAGTGGGAAACTCTATCTTGAATTTAAATTAAAACACTCAACATCGGTCACTTTTTCAGATCAACTATCACATAACAGCATATTGCAAACACAAAAATCTTCACATAATGAAAATTAAAGCTGTTAAAGGAGACTCTCTACTAATTTGAAACTCTAAAAGGTACTATGTGAGAAATTCAAAAGGCCAGCATTCTGCTTCCTTCTTCTGCTTCACTATGTCTGCAACACTGTCAGTAGCATAGTCCCTAAATTCATTGTTCATTACTAATATACTGCCATTTCCTAATTACAATTTCATACGCTACTGAAAAAATGCACATCTCTACTACCCTTCTATCAACAAACTGCCAGATCCAGCCATCATGCATTTTTTGAAATTAAGTTGCATTATTACATTTATGGTGTGGCATGACGAAACAGTGAGACTTCAGTTACCAATATCCTTATTCAATGATATTTTCAAAATAAAAGAGGGAGAGTCAAAAAGGGATAATTTTTAGGACCAATACACAGACACATAGTAAACCAATGAACAATAAATGATATAAAAAATACTAAGAATAAAAAGCAGATGGCCTAACATGCAAACAAAACACATAACTATAAAGCTGAATGCAAAACCACCTACCAAGAAACAACCAAGCAGGATGTATATTTTGAATCACACTGATAAAAAAATAATCAAGTCACACTAGACAAAATAACCACATATTACAGCAATGCTACATCAAAAAGACACGATCTTCAACGCTCAAGGTTTTAAACAGCATTGCTGAGACCAATACTAATATTAATTTCTTTCTTTAGACAGTGAAAACCAGAAAAGATGCAGAGTACTAAGTACCCACTTGATAAACAGACACCAAACTCCTTCTTCTTCATTGCCTTTTCAATGACATGAGAAATGCATGGGCTGGTCAGTAAGCAAGCCTAGTTTTTCTCCTTTCCATTTTCATAGATGTCTGCAAACGACACAGTCAATATAGTGAACACAAGGAAAGGGGAAATGAGCAAAGATGTAATTCATCAAGGATACACTTCCAAACTTACAGATTGCAATCCCTGCCTCATAATCAAGGCAGGATTTCCCTGACAGTATACATAAGTGGTGAAAAAAAGCAGCCACTCACACCCTCCATTATCAAATTTCTTTGTGCAAGTCAGTCCCCCCCTTACAAGCATAAACTCTGCAAAAAAGAGGGATTGTCTTGAGTTCCCTCAGGCACTGTGCAATGTGTCATCCCATAATGCAGCAAATTACTGCCAAACGTCTGATTTGTGGTGGGTTTGCCTCCAAGAGAGAGAGGCTTGCACTGGATCCACATGCACTGTAATTCAAAATATAGCTGTACAATGGCTAATGTGTCTCTATGATGCTCCTCCAAAACAAAAGGCAGCAACACACCACAAATCCCCATTTCCAGATCTTTTAGTTTTATAGCTCCCAGAGCAGTATGTCCTCCAACTGCTGTATTAGTTTGAGAATTAATGATTAATAATGTTCAGGGATTCTGTCTATATATCAAAATATCAACATAACACAGATAAGTAAAGGTGTAGAGATGTCACACTATCCTGACTCAGGTAAATCAGAAGCAGAATTTTATACAACCCATGTGTGCCATGCACTTGGTCTAAAAGTAGTTGCTCGCTGCAGGCAACAGAAATACAAGAATCTATCAAAAACATCTAACAACTACATGACCACTTTATACTTTTGACAGAAACATAAAGCTTTCTCCAGCAAGAATAGTTCTGTTTGTCCTGAAATGACCTAAGAATAGATGGGGACTGGGGTGTAAGAGGGGGAGTGACAAAACAAAGCATCTCAAAGGGATACAGTAAATAAATACAATCCCCGTTTATTCAGCTACTGCAGAACTACAGCATTTTATACAGAAAGTGGAAATGAATGCAATTCCCTTCTCTGCACAAATGCATTTCAAGTCACATCTCCCACATCCCATGAGAATACAGTGGCTCTACATACTCTGGAACGGGTGATCTAGCCTGTTTTCTCAGCCAGACCTGTTCTTTGTACAGCAACAGGACACTCCCTGCAGAAGCACTCGAGAAGCTGGTGGCACATGTGCCACACAGATGCCCAACCACCACACACGCCCACAAGAAAAAAAGAAACAAAAAACCCCATAACATTTCACATCATTCTTTCTTCCTGCTGTATCTTTCTGACAATATCATGTTTCTATATAAAGTACAAAGGGAATGAAAAAAAAAGGTACTGAGGGAAATTCAGTTCAAAAAGTATTTAAAGTCCAACAGCAGCTCAGAGAAGTGAAAAAAACTTGACTGTAATCTGTATTTGAAAGTGGGAAGAAAACAGACTGCAGTTTGAACTTGTTCCTTCTCTCCACATTCTCCAAATCCTTTGCTTCGTTACTCATTGCAGATTGAAACCTTTTCATTGTGCTCCCTCTGTATCTAGAACAGGCTCTGTGTGTCCACTGACTGCCTTTTTACAAAAAAAAAAAAAAAAAAAAGCATCAGTGCTAATGGCTTTGTAACCTTATGCACAAGCTGTTTCTAATGTAAACTGGCAGAGACAGCTTTCTTTGAGAAAGAGATGAAAATAATGCGTAACTTCATTAAGAGAGATTTTTTCTGCATCATAAACAGCATTTTCCAGTGGCTAACAAAGGATACAATAAGGCAAGAAAATATACAATTATTAATGATAAGCACATCAATCTGTTTTGCTGTCTCACTGAAAATAATTAAGCCACTTTTCATTATACATCCTCCTTCAGGGTTTCACATAATTTAGATAAGATTTGTTCCCCTTCCAATTATTCAACAGAAAACAAGCATTTGTAAAAGTCACTTAATTGCAATTCTTGGCAGACAGCTTAGGCAAGTCAGTATAGGTATTTGCAAATCCTTTTGCTTTTATGCCTTTTTTTTTCCCCCCAGACTACACCTAATGAAATGCAAAGACAAAAAAAAAAAAAAATTTCACCTTATCTTTTTAAACAGTATTAATAAGATTTGCCAAATGTTAAATCTATTCCACCATTATAATGACACACACGACAGGTTAAATTAGAAAAATATTTCTTCAAAAGTATTAATGGGGGTGAGGCCATACACCTATGTTTGTACGTTCATAGCATTCTCATATTGGCATATTTACCTATTGATGAATTTGTAGTGAGCTTCCAGTGATCTTTAAGCATTGCCTCTCATTAACAGAAACAATTCACTTCCTTAGTGCTTTTCCAGTACGAGTTCAAGTTTCTATTACAAACGGTTTGTTCAAGTTGAAGGGAAAAGGTAATGCTTTTTATTTTTTCCCTTTACACTAAGGAAGGAAGAGCCTCAAGAGAGGTTCTTTCAGAGAAAAAATATCTCTGCAAAGAGTAATCCTCTTCACTAGTTTGATCTATTGGTGACCTTTAGAGAGATCTACGAAAGCTAAAGAGAAGCTTAATTAGCAGAAAGGGCAGCTGAGAGAACAGGTAGCATGAAGAAAAATCTTTTAGTCTTTATGGTACGGGATGAGAATTTTTGAAAGAGGGATGAAATCCTAAGACTGCTTCATAAATGTTGGATACGAGAACTCATCACTTCGGGCTAGCTAAAGACAAAATTAGACAAGAAAGATACCCTATTCTGAAACCTACATTTTGCATAACAGGAATGGATGCCCCAGTTAAAGGAAAATACATTTCATGAAGCACACAATGAAGAGACTTGTTGGAGTTTTTACATAAAACTGCTACTGTTCTTCAACACTCACAAAGTATGGTTCTAGAAGCTGTCTTACTAACTTCAATAGCAAAATAATATTTCTCTCACCTTGATTTTTAAAATGTTTCATGAGTAATTCAAACAGATTAGTCACGTGCCTACGACCTGGTGTGAACTATAATATGTAACTTTCAGGTAAAATGTGTAATCAAAGTTTCTCTTCCTCACACCCCCCCCCCCCACACACACACACACCCCCCAAAAAAAAAAATCCTTGCAGAAAACCGACCTGAAACAACAGAAGAAAAAAAGTCTAGATCCTGACAAGTTCTTATTTTCAAATCTATTTACAATTGAAGAAAAACCACAATGACTCCTATCTAGATAAAGCATCTGTAAAATGCTTATCATTAAACAAGGCTCAAATAATTCTGTACAAACAGATGTAAACCCATCAAGCATTCACAAAAACTCCACTGTGTATTAGTCACACAATAAAGATGGAGATATATCAGTCTCTTGAGAGGCTCAAGAAGCAGTAATGTTGTTTCATTTTTAAATCACCTTTATGAAAATGCCAGGTCAATTGTTTTATAACTACACCAGGGTAAAAATAGTACCATTGCATTCACCAAAAAAAAACAAAAAAAAAACCAAACAAACAAAAAAACACACCCAACACTAAAAAAACACAACCAACTTTGGGTTTGTTTTTTGGGGGTTTTTTTGATTTGGAATATTTCAGTTGGAACAAACCTACAAGAATCATATAGTCCAACTGTCTGATGGCTTCAGGGCCAACCAAAAATTAAAGCATATTATTAAGGGCACTGTCTAAATGCCTCTTAATCACTGACAGACTTGGGGCATCAATCTCCTCTCTAGGAAGCCTGTTTGTTACGTTGTTTAACCACCCTCTTGGGTAAAGAAATGATCCATAATGTCAAGTCTAAACCTCTCCAGCACAGCTTTGAATGATTCCCACATGTCCTATCACTGGATACCAGGGAGAAGAGCTCAGCACCTCCCTCTCCACATCCCCTCCCCAGGAAGCTTTAGAGAGCCTTGAGGTCATCCCTCAGCCTCCTTTCCTCCAGAGCAGACAAGCCCAGAGCCCTTAGCCACTCTTCACAGGACATCCATCCCTTCCAGCCCTTTCGCCAGCTTTGTTGCCCTCCTCTGGATGCATTCAATACCATAACATTCTTCTTAAACTGTGGGGTCTATAACCACACATAGTACTCAAGGTGAGGCCACACCAACACTAAGTAGAGTGGGAACAAATCCAAATGCAACTTTACTGCAGATATTTTAGAGACCACCACTCAAACCTCAGACACCCTCTTCCTCATTCATCTCCAAGTTTGGGGGGGTTTTTTGAGAGGGAGAGGAATGCTCTGAAAGATATTTTTCCAAACAGCCTTAAAAAATGAGCTTCCCTAATCCGAACATGCAACATGAGATAAAGTAGCTAAGAGTCATTGTCTGAGGTTCTCAACACCCTAATGCCATACTTATAAGTCCAAGATCGTGTTAAAATGTGATTTTATTTTGCCATTGGTCTACAGTATAAGAGCTACTGCACAGTTATGCCCTGATCCTGCAATTAAAACTACTGCAAAGAAGCTCTGAGAATCATTCCGAACTTGCTGAAAGTACAATTAAATCCAAATTACCTACAAGGTAAAGGAGGACCGGGCTGTATTTGTTAGGATCCACTGTGATCCCCGGATTTTATGTGCTCATCACATCTGTACCTGCAACAAAGCTTGCACTGGTTGCCAGCCCTAGATGCATATATACAGAACACTGACTGCAGGAGAACTTTGCATCCATTTTCCAGTGGTGAGTTTTGGACAGTGCTCCGCTGTCTAGACAACCTCAACTTTGGTTCCATCAGGAAGGAATCCACTTTGAGTCCACCAGTATTACACTTGAGGCAAGTATAAAACAGAGGCAAATCTGCACCAAAAAAAAAAAAAAATATCCTTGACAGTAACAAACTAAGTACAAAGAGCCATGCCAAAAATACTGAAGGAACTAACTTTTCTCATTAGCACAATTGGGTTTTGAACTTTACAAAGAAATTTTACTCTGAGACAATCTTTTAACACCCCTGCTAACAGAGTGAAATGGAAAGAAAAGAAATAAGGAGTATGGGATCATTTGAGCTTCTGTTGCTTCCATGGGCATATTGCTAGAAATTAACAGGAAGAGGGAAAGCCAGTGAAGTCAGCAAAGCAGCATAACCAGAGTAATACAGCCTGAAGGGAGGTGGGGGGAGGCAAACAACAACAAGAAAACCCCTTAGTTTGTCAGACAAAGAGCTCAAGGCAACATGCCAGTGACAGAGCCGTGGCTAGGAAGAGCTGTGGCCCGGAATTATCACTCTGTTCCCTACAAGACAGACACCCTGGCTCTTCCAGGGTTAAAGAGAGAGTGTGTACAGTCTGTAACTATACAGTTATCCTCTGGGAAAAGTGAAGCAGGAATAGAAACAGGACCTTGAGGCAAGGTTCTCACACACTTCAGTAGATTTATGGGTTTTACCAGCAGGATGTATTATTAAGTATACCTGCAGAAGAGTTAAAGCCTTACAAAAAAAAAAAAAAAAAAACACACACCACATGCACATAAAAATACAGAGGAATGGCATATATGAAAGAGAACAGTGGAAAAAGGACCCCATTTGCCTTACCATAGAACACTGAATCTCACAGGGTTGAAATCCTTTGATTACGAAAACCTGTAAGAAATATTCCTCTCTACTTCATATACGGCTCTAAATCACTAGTGAATCAATAATCGGCATTTTTTTGTTTCTTTAAATACAGTGAAACCTTCCCATAGCTACAAAAGGCTGTGAAGCACCATTAGACTGGCTGGAAACCCGTAACGGGCCTCCTGAAACTACCTAGTTACTTTTGTGAGGAAAATATTAGCTGTATACTGTATGGAGTAATTTTTAAATCAAATTTTGCCACTCTTTCTACAAATGTGTTTATTCTTCAGCATAAACATCTACTATCTCTCACTTGATGTACAAAAGCCTGTATGATGTTCTCTGGGACCAACTACTCATCCCAGTAGTGCAACAAGACTTTTAGCTCAGAACTACTATCCTACAAGTAATTTTCCTTCAGAGTTGTGTTTGGAACAAATACTCAGTAGCAATTCCTAATAATTAATACATATGCGCGACTTCCTTAGGTTCTGCTGTATGTTCAGAAAACATCCCCACCCGCCCACCGATGTGCAGGCATCCCTCCTACCTCCCCCTGCCCAAGGGAGCAGGACTGGGACCAGGCCCAGACAGCGACTGGCACTACAGGGGGGCCATCTGCCCCGCTTCTGGCCGCTACCAGGACAGCTTCCTCCCCAACGACTGCTCGGAGATGGACACCAAGGTTCTTAAATCCATAGTTTGAGTTCTCCCCCAAATTCTAAAACATTTAGTTAAATATGACAGGAAGTTCTCGCGAGAGCTTCTCCAGGATTCAAGCTGTGACCATTTTACATTTCCTCTGAACAAAATGCACTCCATTACATGGGATAATTAAATCTAAATAAGGTGACGACTGAAAGTTGCATTTTGTACAATTAACAAAATATGGAATCATAGAATCATAGAATTGTAGGGGTTGGAAGGGAGCTAATGAAGTTATTTGTTTAAGCTAACAAAGTTTCAGGACAACCTGTTTGAAAGTTACCAAATTTCTACCTCAGAGACTTGAGGGGAAAAAAAGAGGAACAAAAGCATTTAAGTAGGTGAGGACAGAAATGCACAGCCATCCAAACTGAAAAAAAAAAAAAAAATCCCAAGCTCTTTCCAAGGAAGTTACCAAAAAAAACCCGTGAGAGATGAAGCTGTTTTGCAGCAATGATGCTGCATGTTCACCTGTGTAATGGAATGCTTTCAGTACAAGTGTCTCAAGTTAAATCAGCAGGGAGGCTGCTAAAATACAATGAAGGAATAACAATAAATATCACTAAACCATTCCACATTAAACAATCAGGGATTATTATGAAACATTGCTGTCCTCAGTGCCGTGAAAAGCAGGTTTCTCTATTGTCTAGAGACTGAAAAGAATAAATTAACTTTGGCTGGATAAAAAGTGTTTATCTTTTTCCATTGCAAACTTTGCAAAGACAACCTTGAAAAAATAAAAGAAAAAAAAACAGGGCTGTGACAAGTGGTTCCACAGCAGCTCTACTGAGTAAGCTCAGTAACCTTCACCATATTCTTCAAACCTCTGACCATATTTTTCTGTACTGATCTCCATGTACTTCCTACACAATGCATTACACAATCTTTCTACCCTTTCAGTCACAATTTTTATTCTCAATGCCCAAACTAAGTCTCCTCCTTCTTAATAATGTCTGTCTTCTTATCCTGCCTAAAATGGATCTGTTTGCAGCAACCATTCTACTTAATGGAACATTGCTATCCAGGCTTTCCCAAAGTGTCCTCTTCACCTGGCAAGAGAGCAAGAGAACAGGGTCCTTCGACCTTTCCTCCTGGGTCATATCTTCTAGACTTCACATCTGTCTTCATTCCTTCCTTTTGAACTCTCCCCAGCTGGTCCAAATCTTGCAGAAGTAGAACCAGTTCTTCAGTGTGACTGCACTGCTAATTGACACTTGCTCATCCATTAAGCTTCCAGTTCCCTTCTATAAAACTGCTGCTTAACCAGTCACACACTTCTGCAAATTTTTCCAACGTAAATGTAGTGGTGTTGTATTTGATCTTGAATTCCACCTTACTGCAAGCTGTTCCTCCCATTTGGTGAGACCATGTTCTGTGCTCCACCCTCCTGCCTACCCTTCAAGTTTAGCACTGTCTGCAAATTTTAACAGTTTATATTTACTCCATCAGAATTATTAATAGAACCACTAAACATGAGCAGATACATAAAGCCTTGCATAGTTTCATTTAACACCAGTCTGACACTGAACCAATTGTAAAGAAGTTTCCAACCACTTGTTCGCTCACTTTTCAAGAGGCTTAATCTAAATCAATACACTCAAAACAAAGTAATCCATGCTTCATTCACAATCACTGCCTCTTCACACCTCACCACAGTAGAGAAACTCCTGAGAATGGAAGCTCTTCTCATTAGTAATTAAGTACAGCTCACAAATTTAGGTACATTAATCAAAATAAGCTTTTTCCTAGCTGCTTTTGTGAACATTAACATGAAACATCAGAAAACTTATTGTGCTCAAGATCCAGATATTCTGGATCTGAATTCTTATTCTGGATATGAATTCTTTTCATATCTGCATAAGCTCTGTTACAGTGTTCTAAAGGAAATCAAATGTATCTGTATTTGAAAAATCCAAGCTTTTGTTACTGTGCCTGTGAACAGATTGCTTTTTGCAGTGGCTTAGACTGTAAAGATTTAGCTCATACTAATTAGGAAAAATTTATCTGATGCTGACAGCATTACATGTTCTCTTAGATCAGTTCTACATGTGCATGGACTACAAGAGTGAAGACATAATAAACGCTAAATAAATGCGTTGTCATGTTGAAACTAGCTGTAAGTAAGAAAGACTGCACTAAAATCGGGCTGTTAACCTCCATTCTTTAACAATAAAATGTTTACTGCAGCCACTGCTCAGAGCCAGAGGAGGCACATTGAAGCAGACCCGCCAGTTCCAACTGCACTGAAGTAATAGCATGCATCACACGGACACTCAGTGTATCACTGAAAAGAAAGGTAAAAGAATACTTTGTAAATTGTGAATGTAATAAACTTAAAGGACAAAAGAATGTCTCCTTAAACTAGCCACAAAAGGATGTGGTCAAGGACCATCAAAATAAAACCCAGTATCAGGTCCACAATTTCAAAAATTTGGTTTTGTTTTAATAAATTGTATTTCATAAAAAGAGCAATTTAAAAATTCTGACAGCACATAAAATATAATTCCAAGAAAGTTAGAGGAGTTAGAATAAAAGTGGGAGATAATAGTGCACCAATATCAGACGTTTTACTTTAAGCATTGTAATTCCACATTATTTTACTAAAAATGAATAATTGCAAATGTGTTCTATTTATTTAACATAGAATAGATGAGTTAAAGCAGATAGAAACAACGGAAAAATCAAGATGACAGATCTACAAAGAAATCTGCCATTTGGTAAACCAGCTGGTCATAATTAGACTTGGATTCATTTTTGAAGGGAGGACGCAAAATCTTCCGTAATCAAGCCAGTTAAATTAACATGGACTCTAGTTACAAAAAGACCTATCAAGTATAATGTCTTTTTTCCTCTTCACAAGGAATAAGAACACATTTCCTCACAGTTTCTAAACCAATTACATGCTTGAGAGAGGCAGCATCTTGTTTCTGGAGTGGAGCTGGGGAGTTCCTCAGAGAGCTACCTCAAGAGCTGACAGAAATCACAAAAGCTTTCATCTTTAAGACTCTGATCCACAGCTGGATCTACCATGTAGCGTATAAGCAAGTCAATTATTTATAAACAAACAGCACCCTGATCTCCTTCTACATTAGCACCCAGCAGAGGAGGAGAGAGCTGACCTAGCCAGTACTGGGTCTCGACAGGCTTTGCCAGCAGCGCAGCTGATCACCCCTTACTAAAACCAGAGAATTACACTACACTTACAGTAGTGTAAAACATCTAAAGTGGTGTCCAGCCTTCACCGGTCCACAAAAACTGAGAACCTAATGTGCCACCACCACCACTACACTTTCTTCTCCCTGTGGTACAGGTCAAAAAAAACGTCCACCTGTAGCTTCAAACACTAGCTTAGGAACATTAAAGCATCCAGAACACAAAATTTGAAGATGAATAGTCATTTTAAATGAATGCAATTAACTAAGAAACATTGCTGCCACAATATTATGCAATTCAGTGCCAATTTCTACTTCACTGTAGAAATTGTTAAGTATTTCTAAGAGTTTTTAATGAAGTTTGGTTTTCTCCGCTCTTAGTACACTTCACTGAATTAATTCACCTATAATTTTACTTGCATTTTACTGCTCTGTCCATAGCAGGCTCAAGAAATCCAAATCCAGTTACTTTAATACAATTTGATGTAGATTTTGTCATAAAGCTTTTCATAACTAAAGACACAATTAAGAAACTGCTCAGGCAACAACTAAAGCTCCAGCAATAAAGACTTACTTAAATGTCAAGCTTAGCAGCAATAGTTTTATAAACAAATGGGGTATAAACAAATGAAATTATAAATTTAGCATAGCTTTAAAACTATAGAAAAACCTAGACCTAAAGTTATTTTCAGGAAATAATACCAGTCATCTAAATCCTGATTATACAATATTAGAATGATCCCAATCTAGTAGGAAAATTCCTCCAAAATGCCAAATTGACACCAGCAGTGTAGAAACGCAGAATGTAATCCTCTACAATTTTTACCCTAGAAAGCAAAAGGAATAGAATTGCCCTTGGAAATCCTATGTTACAAAATTACAGTGTTCTTAGCTTCCCTTCTCCAGGGAATTTCAAGGCTCATTAAAAAAAAAAAAAAAAAAAAAAAAAAAGTCTTCTTCAGATAAGACTTCAGCTTTTCAGCACATAGTAAGGAAAGTGATGTGGTAAGACCCCTCCCATTCCACATATTATCAACTGGCTCTCCAGGTTTACAATTTACACATCATCATTTGAGAAGATCTGCCTGTCGCTGAAAGACAGTAGGGTCTGCTCCCACACAAACCACTTACTCCAGGCCAAGCGTCCTCTCACTGAGCTGATGCACTTGTGTAAAACAAGTCACTTTGCTGAACAGAGAGAACTCTAAGGAACTGGGAATAAAAGGGTACCATTTCCTGCCAGGTAAAAGCTGAATCTGTCCAGAAAACATGGTCTAGCACACGTCAAAGACACTACAAGGGAGCTTGTCTGACCACACAGGTGGAAGAAAGGAGAGGAAGAAGGAGGTCCTCCCTGTTTCAGAAGTGGTAAATTATGAGACTGGCTCAGAGGTAACACTTAGACATCAGCAGCTGCAGGATGGCACAGCTGTTGACACTATGGCTGGATTGCTGGAAGCCAGTCCCCTCCCAACTGATAAACACAAGATTTGTGGCAGGTGTACTAAGAGACCATACAGTGCTTAATATCAAAAGCCTCCAGTGCAGGAAGAGCATTAAACACTCTTCAGTAGAGTTCTGGGAAAATCTTAGCTATTGCTTCACTTTTAAAGACCCAACCCATATTAGCCTTGGCCAAAAATAAAGTCAGTCACTGTGCCAGACTAAAATGAGGAGCATATCAAAGTCAGTAACACAGTGATTGGGCAACACATATTATAAGCTGTCCTGAAAGAAAATCTTTTAACTGCTTCCTGAAATACTTCAAAACAATGCAGACAAACATGCATACCTATAACATGATACACTTCCTGGGTGCACCTTTTAAATTGTGAAGCGAGTCCTGCTGGGTCAACAGTACCAGAGAGAACACAGTTATAAATATATTCCAACTCAGGAAACAGTTAAATCACTTGGAAAAAAATCAGTCCAGGATAGAAGTTTCCTCAGCTAATACAGGTGCTGAATTTCCCCCCTATGCTTCTGTGGCTCATGAGGGGAGCACTATTGTTTCATATCAGAATCCAAACCTTCCTGCACACATCACTATGAACTCAGCAATTTATATCCCTTACAAGTTAAATTACTGACCAAGCGCTCTAGGTAACAGCAACAATCCAGCTGCACCTTTTATCTCCCAAAACACGAGTGCTAAAATGTATCTGAATACAATGACAAGAAGGATGAATATCTCACATTTTTAAAATCCACCAGCAACTATGGGGGTTCTAACATAGATAAAACACTGGCTGGGTCCAATTGAAGACATGGTATCATA
This sequence comes from Podiceps cristatus, assembly GCA_000699545.1. Taxonomy (NCBI): domain Eukaryota; kingdom Metazoa; phylum Chordata; class Aves; order Podicipediformes; family Podicipedidae; genus Podiceps; species Podiceps cristatus. Next base: position 756 of record JMFS01112159.1, on the reverse strand, counting down.
GAAGTCAAAGTGAATCCAATCAATGTGATGCTGAAAATGGGGTAGCAGCTGGTCTATCTACATTAGGACTCCCAGTGCTGCCAACACCAATCAGTATTAGGTTGCCATTGTAATCTTTTTGCCAGTCTAGGGACAACCATGATTTCTATGTTACAGCAACGCTAACAGAAGCAAGACAATCTGAATGTGGCACTGCCAAAGCATTTATACATGGAAACTGTTTTTAAAGGCACAGTGTTGATCTCATACCACAGTGGGTTATAGAAAGCATTTTAACATCTCCACAGGAAATTGAAGGTATAAGTGTAGTTAGGTGTGTCTGTGCTACTTTAAATCTGCTAAAACACTTTATAATTGGTCAAAACTCAACCATCAACTTGGATTAATGACAAATACACATCCCAGTGAATCACAGATACCAGTTCTGTAAGACGAGCTACGTTACCATGTCAGCATTGCTAGTACCACAGGCTGGACAAGACACAAGCTCATTTCAGCTTCTCATCAAGTATGCCAAAAATATTCAGCAATTCATCATCTCTATTTGAAAACGGAGATGTATTTTTCAGATGCATTTTTCAATTACACTTGTATTTTTCAGCACAAAATTATAAACGTATTTCGGCCAGAAATTCCCTCGCTATGTCTCCACTAGAGCAGGCAGGCGCTGGCTGCTGCTGCTTCAAGGGGAGGCGACAGGCCGGGGGCGGGTGCCGAGCGGAGCAGGGCGGTAACGCCGGCCGCCCGCGGCCGCCC
>KL283102.1:6552-16759 GCA_000699545.1 Podiceps cristatus | reverse complement strand
TCTGTAACCCCCCCCGCCCTCCCCCCAAGCCTAGTAAACTAGCTTAAATCTGAAACGCCCATTCTGCCTCTGTACAGTCAGCTAGCTTTAGCTTTACAGGACCTGGTATTTTTGGGCCAGAATCACACCATCAGGTCATGTTGCCATCTTGCCCATCCCTTGTCTTCTCTCTGTCTGCCAGTAAATAGCAGTAGCCATCCGTGTCACTTATGCTCTTCCTCCCTTCCCGTGACCATTATGCAAGTAAACAAGAAGAGTCTCACATTTTATTTATCAGATGTCAAACGCTGTAGTATAACATAAGATGGCTTCTATAAATTTGTTGATCAAAGAATTTGCTTGGGCTACAAAACCACCTTAGGGACATCATGCTTATGCAGCACTGATGACTCCACTGGGCTACCTGGCCACTGACTTACCTTATGCCACCCCTCCAGACCATACACTCAGCACAACTTTGGTCCCTGCAGTCCAAGCAGCACTCCCCAAAAGCCACAGATTTGCTTACGGACTTTCTCAGACAAGCAAGGAACTTTCCACCTTTCCTTACAAAATAATGGATAACATTTGAGCTTTTATGTTAAAGCTAACTACTAGAGTCTTCCAAAACAGTAATCAAAGGAAAGAATAGGCTGGTGCCCACCTGAGAACACCCTTCAGATTCACCTGCCCATCACAGAATTCTCACCCCTCATATACTATTTTATTACTGAATAAGGATCCACCATAGCCAATGGTAGAATTAAATATTTTTTGGGGTGTACACTTGCTTGTTTCTTTCAAAGCTAACTACTAGAGTCTTCCAAAACAGTAATCAAAGGAAAGAATAGGCTGGTGCCCACCTGAGAACACCCTTCAGATTCACCTGCCCATCACAGAATTCTCACCCCTCATATACTATTTTATTACTGAATAAGGATCCACCATAGCCAATGGTAGAATTAAATAATATTTTTTGGGGTGTACGCTTGCTCGTTTCTTTCTTTTGGGAGGTAAGGGGAAGAGAGGATGAAAAAGGACAGAACTGTGGACAACTGCAGTCCTAAGTAAAACCTGCTAACTGCATACCTTGCTGGCAAACATGGCCTGAGCTGAAAATGGTTAATTCATTATAATTCGAGGAGCTGTGTAAAGATCCAACTAGGTCACCATCTGGAAACTTACAGCTCATCTTCCCGGCAGCAAGCTTTTTTGTCCGTGTCATCCAGCTGTAGTTGTCTTGGACCGGTACATTTCCTTGACTTTACACACCTTCAACATTTATAATTCAACCAGCTGAACTACCGAAAAGGAAGGTATCCAAAATTTGTTTCTTAATAGTATTGTGTGGAAAAGTCAGGGGCAGGCTATGGCAGGGAGCAGAGAAAAGGTGCTTCAAGCGACATTCTTCAGATGCAGGATTTTCACTGTGGTTTCACAGGAGCTAAGCAGATGAACATGAAGTTAATTGACTCCAAGCTGCAGAATGCTTTATTACAGGTCTGTTGGAACTCCAGCTCTCCCAAAAGTAAGCTACAACTAATGGGGAAAAGGTACAACTAACAACTGGATGTCATGTACTTCAGAAAGTTAGATTTAAGGACCAACCAGGCAAATTCACAAAGGAAAATCTATCTACAGATACTAAGCACGAGGATCCTAATTCTGGCTCTGAAAGGCTGAGGATTCAGAACATATTCCCTAAGCATTACAACTACCTACCCTGCCTTGTCCTTACACTTTTCACCAGCTGTCCACCACTGGTCACTGTTCCAAGGACATTTACCTTAAAGCTACCTTTTAGCAGTGATCATACTGGACCAGACATGTTCTCTTTGCTGCGTTTCTAAAAACGTTCTTTGAGGACTGCCTTGACAGTGCTGCCCTGGTTTAGTTTGTTTCTATATCAAGAAATACTTCAACCCAAATGTAATGTTAGATGTCAGGGAGAAGGGGTGCTCAATTAGAACACCTCACAGCACATCACCCATAAAAGCTTCAAAACAATTTTCTGTCCAGTCCTATGCAAGTTTTCATTCTTGCATTGTATCCAACACCAAGAATGCTCCCTTTTATTTTAAATGCAAAATGCCCCTTATCAAAGGCAAAACATTGATTTATGAGTGTAAGAATATCTGAATTTAAATGTTTTAATTCTTCTATATATTCTTATTAGAGTAACAATTTCTTGAGGATTTCAGAGTCACCTTTAATAAAGCTCACAAAATTACTTCCAATACTCACTATGAAACTTACGGTATTACTCTTTTTGCTCTCAGTTTCTTTACTGATGATTATAGTTTGTTATGAACATTATACAAACAACAGTTTCATAACCTCACCCTATTCTCATTCTGAACACTGAGAACTCATTCTGAAATTTCCTAACAGTTTCCAGAGACCATGAAGTCCAAACTGCTGGCATTGTCTCAGGTTAAGTCAGAAAGAATAATTTTCATTAGGCATTTACACATTTGCCCCAAAGCTCAAGGGAGAAAGAAAAGAGTAGCCTTTACCAGCCTTCAGTAAAGTGCAACAGAAATACCATTCTAGGCAAACTCATACCGGCTCATACCAGACATCTTTATACATATTAATGGTTTAGTTTCCGTAACTTCTGTAGTCACTGTAACTCCACAGATTCAACATACCTTTTACTACTGAGGCTTTCCTAACCCAGCCTGCACTTGATCAAAGGCATTAGACCTTGAAATCAATAAGGAAATGACAACATATCCACAGACTTAAGAGCTAATTAAGATGAAGCATTTCCAAGGGACAATACATTGTTCAGTCTACAGCATTTTTTTTTCAGATCTGATCTGTTCATAGAAATGAATAACTATGGCAAATACTAATTGCAGGGTTGGTGTTTGACATGGACAGCACTCAAAAAACCCACACAGCTTTAAGTCAAGGCAGTTAAACTAGTTAGGTGTTTCAGTAGCAAAATGGTCTACTGAGTTTCTCTGGTCACATCCTCTGACCACATTTGTGGTCACACAAATGAGTGGAGTCATTTTCCTCTCATGACACTCTTCACTAGCCTCTCAGTTGGTTTAGGAAGCCATATCTTATGCTGCACACCAGCACACAAGCTCTTTTAAGCCGGTTTTGCTGGCAAAGGTATCACCTTGAAATGCCCTCTTAGACAAAACCATCAAACCTCCAAACTACCTTTGAATTGCACAGGACCCCAGCCAGAAATTAAAGAATATACAAAAAAGATGCCTTTTTATCACTTCTTTCACACAGTACAGAACACAACCCATTAATACTAAAAAAGTGTTCTGAAAAGCACTTTAAAAGTTAAAGAGTTGTCAATGTGCACAAAACTAACAGAAATCAAGGCTACACAATCTTCAAAGAAACATTTTTCAATTCCCTACCATGAAAACTTACCTGCAACTTGTTTAAGAGTGTTGTAGGTGTATTGACATATTGTTCTTCACACACTAGAGAAAAAAAAAAAAAAAAAAAAAAAAAGCGGGATTTTTTCCTTTAGGGAGCTCCCTTGCACTGAATTTAGTCAAAAGGCAAAGCTCAGAACATCTCCAAAACCTTGCAGCAATTTTTGGCTCTGTAGGTTAATGTTGCATTTGAAGGTACTTGGCAATCTAGCAGATTAAGGATTCAGTGCAATAGCTAAGAGTAGTTATCTCCCTTGGTAGTATGAGGAGTCTAAAAGCAGGAAATGTTAATCTTGCCTTTTTTTACAAAAATAAAAAAGCCATCAATAAGAATCAGGTTTCCATTTCTTTAAAGCCTTCCTTAAATGCAAAAGGAAAGGTGGGTTTTGCTATTTACTTTTAATAGTATTGAAACCATTGGTATTAGCACAGACCATAACAATCTACTCATATTGCATTACCACAAACTGCTGAAACAATCTAACAGTAGAAAATAAATGCAATATTCATAAAATTCTGCATTTAGACAGACTGTTTCTTTCTTTTCTCTATCAGTCACGAAAGCATAAACAAAACTAGTCCGAGATGTTCAGTTTCCATTCAGCTATAAACTGATTTCCAGGCTTGATTTATACACATAGCTTCTTTTATGCTTTGGTTACAGAAAATCTTTTATCTGCCACACTAGCTTACTCGATAAGACACCATTAGCAGTAATGGAATGTATTTCATGCAGAAGCCATTATCTTTAGCCTTAGATGATGTTAAAGTTCAGAAGCCATTAATAAAATGTGGTGATTTCTTATGTGGCTAACGGTAGACCACATAAGTAGTGGTACTTAACAGACAAGCATTAGAAGCTCCATCAGACACAGATTTATCATTAGGTTGCTGCTATTACGTACGTGCCTGGCAAAAGCAGGACTCGATACTTAATACAGTACTACACATCGCTAGTTATAAAAACCAGCGGTGGTGACCAGCTTGCTGCCCAGGCGGGTGGCAAGGCACATAGCCTGCAGAAACCAGTTAAGCGATATTTCAGCACCTGTAAAGCTGTTTCATACAAGCACACTACTACTCTACTACTAGAGAGAGCAGTCACAATTGTCTGCTGTGGATGAACTCCGCGTGCTTCAACAGCTAGATTCTCTCAACGCTACCAGTATTAGAGTCACATACAGCTCCCATTAATGAGGGGAACTTTTCATTTCAAGGATGAAAATGGTCAGACGGGATGCTTACTCTGAGATACAAACTAGCAAAAATACTTCCCGATAGGCTCCACTGTTCTCTGCCGGAGTTTTTTAGTTAGACTAGTGTATCACCCTTTTGTCAGCTCTTAGCTACTTAGGCAACTGAAGTAATTGCTCCAGCTCTTTTGAAAGTCTTTTCAGTGTTTTGTTTGGGGTCTTTGGGCTACGCCTCCTCCCCTCTTCCTCCCCTCCCCCCTTTTGTTTGTTTTTTTTAAAAAAAAAACCTCCACTCCTGCTCTTTAAAAAAAAGACTACATTGCTTGAAAATCAATTATGCAGCTGCCACCAAGTGATTCCCATTGAAGTCAACAGGAGCTGCTCTTGGGCAGAGGCCTGTAACAAGGGCCCAAGCATTTACAGTGCTGAAAGCCTTTGTGCTCTATACCTTAAGTGGATGAAGACAAGCTACGCAGGGGGCTCATTCAAAATTAACACTACATCAGGAAGTGGATGAGGGAGAGGGGAGGCACTTAATAATTGATCCACAGTTTGTTTTCTTTGAATTCTGAAACCTCTTTATGTACATGTTTGTTTTGGCTTGCCTTTTTGTGTATTTTTAAGCTAGAGAGTTTTTAAACTAAAGTTCTATTAACAAAACAGAGTGAAATAATGACAAGAGCTCCCAAAGTGGCGCTTTGACAACAATAACTGCAGAAAAATATCTACCCAGAAGGCAACATGGTGATGCAACAGAAAACAAGGCAGCTTTTATTCAGACAAAATACAATTACCTTCTCACTTTTAGAAAATTACATTCTCAAAGTTAAATACCTTCTGCTTTATGAACAAGTGGTGTATCGCACTCCTGCTCTTTCTGTGAAAAGTTACAGGTTTCTCTTCTCTTCACCATTTATACACAGATCCAATCCCACCCTACGAGGCAGATAAGTCCATCCTTCCAACCTATAAAGGCCTTCAAGCTCCTCAAGCTATGAGCCTAATACTGCTCACACAAACAATTTTGACAACACAGCTAGGCCAAACTTGTTCTACCTTGCTCATGGTTCAAACCTCCCACGTGGTTCAAACAGGAGAGACAGCACATCCCTCAAACCTTTGCTGACCATGCCAGTCTCTACCATAGCCCCATCCATTCCACCTCACCTGATTCTATACAGCTCAGTCCTCTAGCAATTGTTTATGAAGCCAAAATGTTAAATTCTTTACATCAGAACCAGAGTTGTGTGTACAGAATTAAGAGTTTGACGCAACTAAAGGAGGATTATCTCTGCAGGTGTTATTTGGGAGGTCTTGCACCAACACTGAGGCCCGGTACGTTTATGGAAAAAAAATGTTTGTACAAAAAAAAACACCCCAAAACACACACTCCAGTAACAGAGCCAGCAAACTGCCCCTGGAGAAAGCCCTCTCAGAGCATGGCAGTGACCATGCAGGGTCTCCTGTGGGCTAAGAGCACTGAACCCCGCTGAGCTTTCAACTCCAGGTGACAGGAGTAAGAACAGGCACAGACACCCAGCAAGACACAAAAAGGGCTACCTTGCAGAATGGGAGAGAGAACAGCCTCTGCAAGCTGGAGTAGAGCACAAATCGAAAGGAGGGCAAAGCCAACAAGAATCAGATATTTACAAGAGGCATGGCAATTTATTCAGCCAGGAATCAGCTGCTGCTGACAAGAAAACCACAAGCAACAGTGGAGTATACCACCACCATCATTTGTTAGGCATGACATTTAAAATATATGAAATACTGAAAATCCTACCCATGCACAAAGTGCTGGGATGAGGAAAGTTGAAGGCCAGAGCTACTGCTGCCAGCTGTCCTTTTGCCTCTGACCGAGGTTAGCAGCTCTGCTGAACAGCTGACAGGGTCATGAATCTATGCAGCACGGGAGAGCACCTCCAACCAAGGACAAAAACAGCCAGCGGGAGCCACAGTTCATTCACCTGCTACAGTGGCAAGAATCCTGATGCGACTGATTCTGAAGGATATGTATTGGTTTTCTTTAATATGCAAAGCTATTAACTTCATTTGCTCAGGATCTGCTTCCTCTCCCATAAGTATGAGAGTGGCTTCGGAAAAATGAAGAAGAGCAAGGACATAAACCATGTAAAAATGTAATTGGCTTGTGTTTGAGTCAAACACACTAGTTACTTGAATGGAAAGGATCCTGCAGAATAAAACATTGATTCAGATACCACTACAAACCTTTAGACTACCCAGGCAGTGGTTTCGCCGGTCTTCAAAATAACAGGATATCTTGTAAGAGGAAGGAGACTGCTTACATGTAAAAGAAAGCAACATTTTTAAGCCACACTCAGCCCCATGTAGCTGAAGTGGGAACACTACTGGCGACCATGCCAGAGCTCCCAGCAGCAGAACAGCAGAATGCAGCCAGAGGAAGATCAGCGCAAAAGGCCTTCTCTGCATGTAACAGGAGTTAGACAGATTTCTAGTCCCTTCAAGTCCTGCTTTTAGGCACATAAGTCAATGAACTTCTGCTCTAGCAAGTCAAGATTTTTTTTTTAATGCAGCATTATTCTATATACATATATAAATATGTATGCACATATATATAAAAAATATAAATGTATTTCCAACATTAAATGCATACTAACCTTTTGTTTGTAACAAACCCATCAACAAGTATACAATTTGGGAATGGATAATCATGATGAAATTTGTTCAGAGAGATCATTTGCCACCCCTTCCAGTAGGCCACTCCAATAAAGCACCTTATTACAGGGAGTGGCATGGTGTTTAGAATAACATTTATGAAAAGGAAAAGAAAGCAGAGAGGCAGATGATGGAGCTGTCCACTTAAATTCAAATTAAGTTCACATTACAATAAACCTGGCAGACTAGCACTGCTCTTTTTATATACCATATCACCAAGCAATTAAGCAAAACCAGGTAACAATCAGTGAGTCTTACTAAAATAAAGATCAAGGTGCACTGGAGGAGCATCCCAAGCAGCACATGTCTACATAACAGCCTTCACCAGACTGAGCTAACACAGCATCGTGTCTGATGCTTCTGTGTACCCCACAGTCCAAAACTACTTTACCTGGAGTTAAAACAGGCCGTGCTTGTGCAATCACTTTAAGTTGATCTATACAGGGAAAGGTGGAGACAGTCCCACCATCTTCCCACACTTCATCCTTGCAGCCAAACAGCAAGCAAACAGAAGTTGACCCAGATGAGAAGCGTTCTCGGTCAGATCTGGGAACTGACTGCTCTCAATCCACTGAAGCTGTACTAACACACTTGGTTCTGCGGCCTTGTGCCAGCCTCAGCCATTTGCAGCCCCCTGCTCCCATTTTGACACCAGAATTTCCAAGGCAGCACACCAAATCCAGTCATGAAGTCATTGCCATAACCAAGGCAGGAAGGGGCCCGGCTACTGGAATGGGTCCTCCCAGCCATTCGGAGAGGAACACAAAATTGATTTACACTATTAGGAAAGCAGCAAAACTTCACATCCCCCCTGGATGCTGACATAAAGAGAAAGAAACAAGAGGATGTTTGCGATATCAAGCAACATTGATTATAAACTAGATCTTAGTTATTAACTGCAATTTTGCATATTTTATATTTATATATACATATTTTTACAGCCTTCACATAAGTCATATGGCTGAATTTTCAGCTAGAAATTAATTACATAAGTCCTTGGAAAACAGAGCTTCTAATTTTAAAAAATTTTCCTCTTCTTTAATTATTTTAATTACCTATTTAATTATAGCTGGACTGACGGAATTCACACGTATTCCTTTAGACACATACCCACATAAACTGGCAGTCAGGAAGACAGCTTATATGAAATGCTACTTTTTATCCATATGGGAAAGGGAATCGTTCTGGTTTTGTATTTCAGTGGCAAAAAAATAAATAAAATTAAAAAATTCTGAAACCCTTACTCTGTTCACAACAGAACATACCAGTATACTCCCAGCTGAGAGTGGCCCAGGATACTTGCCAACCCTCTTCCTCACTAGCTGGTAGGACCCAACGTTTTGAGCTGTCACCTTTTCAAAATTCTGTTCTCCAGCCTGAAACACTCTAACCCATCGCACTGCAAAGACAAACTTAAGAGAGAGTTCTTCCACAAGGTGATGTGGTTAATTGAAACATGGCCACAAAACCTTTGCCGTATATTATCTGCGAACTTTGTTCCTCGGTGTCTGCTTTTATATATAAACCATTTACAGCACATAGAGGGAACCCCCTTCAAGCTCTTTTTAATCACAGCTGCTGGAAAACAGAACGCAGCAGAAGAAATGCAATTCTGAGAGGGAAGCAGAGAGAATCTAGCCTCCAAAAGACAGGTAAATATACACCCTACGCATGGGTACATAGAGCAAAGGTGTCCAACAGGGAGAACCTGTGGCACAGGCTCTGACAAAATGACATACAGCAGGTGGATCTGCTAGGGGTGACACCCCCATGCAGTGCTGCTGCATCTTTGCTTATGGCACAAGAGCTTAGTTGAGAGAGTCCGTCCTCTTGACACAGAGAAAGAAAGCCCTGACATAAAATAATGTTACGTGTCATAGAAGATTTGCCCCTAAATCAAAGTAAATTAAGCTGGACTCTCATTTAATGTAAGCTACTAATGCTAGGAAACACCCAGTAGGCTGAATTATTGCAGCCTCATTTATATCATAATCATTACCCTGTAACAGTAACTTACCGGAGATATGACAGCAGACATACTCAGGTTTTAACTCATTAAAACTATATTCAGGTAAACAAAACAGAAGCCTCTATGAACCCAAAATATTTCATATATCTAGTCTCCTTTTATTTTTTCCTTTGAATATAATATTACAAAGAAGCTCCAAAGACTTTTAGAAATAATTCTACTTGCCTACTGAGGAGAAAGAGAACATATTTAGGCAGAAGTTCCTCAATTCCTTGATTTTTCCATAAGAAGTTTTGCTGTTAAGAAAACCAGATGGCAACAGGTACAGAATAGGTATAAGAACTGTTTTAATATGCATTTGCCTTGTTGCAAAAAGAGAGAGAAAAAAAATCTTCCATCACCACACATCAGGAACTTTGCTTGAAATGATTTTCAATATTATTTGATGTAATGGAGCCTTCACTAGGAGCAGAGGGATTTTCAAAGCCTGGAAGAGGCATATTGATTTTTTCCCAGTTCTGGGGGAAATTGACAGTTCATTCATAAGATCCTTTGTGTGTGCTGAAACACTTACTCTAAACACTGTCCAGAGGAAAGCAACTGGAAAGTTGAAACATTAGCTGAAGAATCTGATGTGGAGAATGATGTTTATTCATATAAGTAAATATCACTCCTGCCATTTTCCTCATTTATTTTATACAGCTAAAGGAGTAGGATCTGCCTGGTTTCAGCAGCTCTGTAAGACAGGCCATCTGGAAGTTATATGAGATCGAATTGATCCGAGTTTGATACCAAACCAAGCACCCCCAACTGCGAACCTCGCTGTGCCAGTGCCGTTTTTAAATGCCAGTGTAAGGGGAAGGCTGGACCGCTCGAGATCTTTGTGTACGTTAGAGGCAGCTACGCAGAGCCCTGTGCCAGCGGTGGCATCCACCCATACCAACCCTTATACCTGTACA
>KL283101.1:0-10563 GCA_000699545.1 Podiceps cristatus | reverse complement strand
CAGGAAGGATGGAGAGGGGCTTTGTACAAGGGCGTGTAGTGAAAGGACAAGGGGGAATGGTTTTAAACTAAAGGAGGGCAGATTTAGATTAGATGTTAGGAAGAAATTCTTTTCAATGAGGGTGGTGAGGCACTGGCACAGGTTGCCCAGAGAAGCTGTGGCTGCCCCATCCCTGGAAGTGTTCAAGGCCAGGTTGGATGGGGCTCTGAGCAACCTGGTCTAGTGGAAAGGTGTCCCTGCCCATCCATGGCAGGGGGTTGGCACTAGGTGATCTTCAAGGTCCCTTCCAACCCATTCTATGATTCTATGATTCTATATTCAGTCCTGTGCTATTTTTTTCCATAATGTGTGAGGGAATTTCATTACAAGTTGCGAAAACAAGTTGCCCATGCCAAGTTTCAGGACAAAACAAAGCATGGCTAGATAAAACTCACCTTACACTTGTCTTAACTTAGATCATTAACTTACTTAAACTTCAGTCCAATGAGCATAATGACATTGTACACTGCATCCTGCTAAAGACAGAACACCAAACAAGCAAAGCGCCTGTCTTCTTTTGAACTCTCTAAAATATTTTGATAGTGTAACTTGATGCTGAACCAATAAAAACTGCACAATATTTTGCCACAATATTTTGCCAAAACGTTTACTGTGTGTGCTACAGCTTTTCTATGTCTAATGATTACTGAATAAAAGCTGTGTATTGAATCTAAGTTAAGCTAAGGTAGTTCCTTTTGTTATAATATCTTTTCATTTTGAAGATGGTAGCACCTATATAGCTTCTATAGGATATGTTAATGGATATTTTGCCTAGTAAAGCTTAATAAATATAAACTGAAGTGTGTATCAGAGACTATTGTAGAAAAGATAAAATGCTGTGAAATGGTCTTGTTAAAAATCTGATTGTGGCCACTATATATTAAGGTACTAAGTGACACATCGGGGATCATCTTGCCAAAAGGCAGAGATCTCAAAGCAAGCCAAGAATGTTTATTGAAGTAAAGAGAGCCTACAAACTCAGGAACTTCCAGTAAAGGGAGACAAGGGCTTTCAAAGACAGATGTTGGCATTTACACCTGTGTTTGTACAGCTGTGTTTGTAAAAGAGTTGGAAGCATTTGCTGCATCATTCGGAGATTATGTTTGTACACCATGCTTGTACAGGAGCTGGAAATATTTACTGCTTCGTATTGGGAGACATCAACTGTCTTCATGCTAGTCCTGGATTATGTTTTGACCTCCTTTTGTACAATGCCATTAGTGTTTTTGTTGAGCTGTCTGTCCCTTATGGCATGGTAATAAACTAGAGGTAAAAATCTGTTGAAGAAACAGAGTTTGAGCTGGATGAGCAATCCGAAGTGGAATGGAGCCTATTGCACATCTAAAACCAATCCATGAAGATATATCCAACAGCGTCTATCATTTTGACTTGCCCTCCATTGAAAACAGCTCTTCCAGCTCCCTATCCCTCTTTAACACTTTTCATTCCGGGTCTTGTGCTGTATTTATGCTGCTGAAAATAAACCTTCATGTTTCGCTAAAATCAATTGCTAATCCCCTACTATTGGAAAGGCTCTGAAAGCTGAGAGAAATACCATTAGAGCAATGTCATTGCCTGATGTTCCAGCAAATCTGTTAGTTTGTGTGCTCAAACCTGCTGTTGAAGCATTCCTGAATGAGCAGCTGCCAGTTTTGATAATCTAAAATAAATAAATAAATAAAATTTAAAAGTTTGCAAATTAGTTGAAATGTATTCGGTTCTTTCCCCGTTTTACATTGGAGCCTACAAGTGAGTTACTATGCTATTTGTCATTGAAGAAAAAGTGTTAAAAAGAATAAAAATTGAGGTTTGCATCTCTGATAATGGGGTCATCTTCACTCTTCATACACAATACTATTTTCTATATATACTATGGTGTGTATATGTGTAAGGTATTGACTATGAAGATCTGAAACAACCAAGAATTTTAAGAATCTGTCCCTGTTCATTTTAACTTATGATTCTTCTACTCCCAAATACTTACAATTAAAACAGGACTACAGATTTTTAAAATTCAAAATAAGCAATGCATGGGAAATTCTAGAAATCTTGAGGAAAAAAAAAAAAAAAAGTTATGTCAGGCAGGTATTGAAATCAGTTTGTTAGAAACAAAATATTTCCTCATCTCTGTTTTTAATATTAGATAGTTCCCAGGTAAAAGCGAGAGCTCTTTTTATTGTAACTATCAGTACTCAAGACTTTTTTGCTAGGATGGAGATCTGTATTTTAGACATGTGCCTCAAGATGCTGAGCTCTGCTCTTATATAAAGAAATTTAAGTGAACATCTACAAAAAAGCATTAGAGGAGAAAATGGGTTTTTTTTCTTAAACAACAAGCAAGCTTCATTAAAAGTTGAAGCTTTAAATTAAGGAACAGAATAGAAGCCAACTTGCATTCTTCCAGAGAGCCTCAAACCTTCTGTGATCCAACCCAGTAAATGTCCCTCTTTGTTTTATTCTTTCAACTCACACTGCTCGGACTGAATCTTTTCCAATTAGCAATGCCTGTCCAGGTAAAAGATCCATGGTATCTACTCCATTGCCTGGGCAGTTAGACTGGTGGGTTATAATCACAGTCCTGGTGATTTATAGGTTTCTCTGTGTGGGAAAGTTACTGCTCAGTGAGCTGAGGTTTGAATTTATAGTAGTGCTAGCTTATTCCACTGACGTTTTTAAATACAGTTGTGAACAAGCTTATTTGAAAGTGAACTTACAGTACTCAGAGTAGGTTAGCTGGCAAATTACTCACCTATAAATTCTAGCTTCAGTTTGTGATAAGGGGTTGTTTTTAGGGTTTTGGGGTTGGTTTTTTTTTAGTAGACAAATCACATTTTTCTTTTTATTGAAACTTATTAATTGTAATTTATTCAATGTTTATAGTTTTATTCTATTAACCTGGTCACCATTGCTACTGTTATTAAGGTACATGAAAAGAGACAATTAAAAAAAAATACTATGGAAGTGCTATAGAGCAAAGGTGAAGCACAGACTTAAGGCCTGCAGTATGACTCAGGTTAGCATTTTACCTGGGTTCTGTTCTAAGCATGATGACAATATGCCTTAAGCATAAATGGTGTTGTTGCTTGCTCTTACGAGGTACACATCCTATAATTGTTTGACCTTTCTTCATTCTGCACATAGTGCAACATTGTAGGTGTGTGTCTTTCTCATCGGTACTGTGGATATTGGGAAAAAACATCCCATTAAATGGAGCAAAAAAAGTGCTTACACACTTAATGTAAACCCAGTAAAAAGCTAAGAGACAGGAGACCAAGTAGCTCCATCAGAATGCAAAGTGAGTCCTATGGATGAGCTTGGATGGGAGCTGCCTTGAAGGAGTTTTTGGTTCCTTTGTATGAAGACTGGTGGTTTTGTTGTGTTAGAAACCACCTATAATTAATTAATGCTACTAATTTCCTCCAGCTTCTAGAAAGACAAAGCTGCCATGTACTTCTTGAAACACCCAGGCTTCTCATTTAAGATTTCATTTGAAGCATTTCTTTGTCCTAATTCATCTGTAAATACAGCGTTGTAATACTTGCTTACACTCAACAGAGTAGCTGCCAGTGCTTTCAGGTTCTTTAATGAAAGGCACCCTCATTGCAAATTGATTTATGAATTTTAAGAAACTTGTGGGTGTGTTCTGTGGCAGAGTTCATGTTACTTTGCCAGCCTATTGCCCTTGTAATATGAAGCTTCTGAATGTCCAATGTAGATTCCTAACAAATGTGTGCTTATTTTAGAGCTAACCTATAGCATCTTTTTTTTTTTTTTTTCTTTTTTTTTTTTTCTCCATCCCCTTTCCTCGTTAGACATGAATATTCTTGAACTCTTGGGATCAGACAGTAATGCCAGTTAATGACTTCAAATATCCTGACTTGGCAGGAAAGTTTTTACTCCATCACTCGTTGCTATTTCTCCGAAGCTGTAAGTTCATGGTTGGACTCAATGATCTTAAAGGTCCTTTCCAGCCAAGGGATTCTATGTCTCTATGATTCATTGATAACATGAACTCCAGGTCCAGTGATTAAAGGAATACAATTATATGACTGAGTACAAAAAGTGAACTTTAGGACTGCCTATTGACACATGCTGAAGTTGAGTAGCTAAAAATGGTTTTTAAGTGCTGTAGTTACACCAGCTTTCCACTAGATTTCCACACTTTCAACAAAACACTTTAATTGCAATTCACATATTTTCTGATTCTTTCCTTTGTCCCCCACTGAGCTGTCATTTTGTGTTCCTTTTTCTTGAAAGGATTCCTTGGATGCTTGATTACTGCAACTTCTCTATTGTTCCTGAATATGTTAGTGATGCTGTGGAACTGCATCGGTGCCATTCACAGGTGTTCTTTCTGTGATTGCGGTGCCCTGTTCTTCAATCCTCACCCTTTCCTGGTGGCATAATGGGCAATTGAAAGCTATGAAGATTGCAGAGCCTTAGCAGGAACACCACTTGAATTTGTCAATGATCATCACGTGTCAGTCTATTGTAATGCATAAAAAAAAAAAAAAAAAAAAAGTTGTAAAAGGTAAATGTAGTCTGAGTGAAGTGTTAGGGAAGAAGATGGAGGCAGAGGGGAAAAGCACACCCAGCTGGGACCAAGGGACTATCAACCTTAGCTTGGCCTACCTCGCTGTCGGGCAGGGAGGAGAACTGCTTCTAACCAGGAGGAGACTCCCTGGTCAAAGGGCAGCAGCTTGCTGTGGAGGTCAGCAATCCGGACGCGTCAGTTGTTCAGACAGGCCATAAGCTGAGAGGCAAAACCTTTCTTTGAACCGTATCTCTGTTTCCTGTTTGTGCTCAGTCTCCCACGCCCCTTTCTTTAGGGTGGTGGCCCTGTTGCATGGACTCCCTGAGTCCAACTCATATGATGCAGGGCTTGGAAGGCAAGAGGGGTTAAGAATAGACCGAGTGCACCTAGAGAGCTACTATGCTATGATTTTCTACCTTGTTGAAGATTCTTACTTCAGGCACTTGGGACCTGGCCTTGAGTGAGAGGACCAACCAGTCTGATAGCTGTGAGCTGGCAACGGCAATTGAATGGCTTTGCAAACACTGATAGGCAGGAACTTGGGTATCTGGGAAGCTTTGCTTTGGGGCTGGGTATCTGTATAGGGATCCTGAAGAGACAGATAGGCACCAAAGCAGCTTCAAGGATCTAAGCATACTTACTAAAGTCAGTGACTCATATCCATGCAGAAAGTGTTCCGCTCCTGATTCAGGCCTTTATTATTTTAAACTCTTAATTAAGTCTCTTTGAACCCACAGGTGCAGCCACTTACTGATGCTTATTTATTTTCCTTTATTTGTCACAGGCTTCCATTTACCAAAATATTTTAGGCAGGTTATTGAACTAGAGGTATTTGAGGGGATTTTAATCTATTCTTGGAAAATGTGACCAACTTTGGTAGTTTTCTGTTCTGTTCTCTGGACACTAGTGTGGGCATACGTTTGTAGGCAGATCTCCCATGGGTGACTAGACCACTGCCATTCACACTTTAAAGTTCATTATGTGTTTATGGCTGCTAAATTATTTATTATAGAATAGTGTTGGTTTTATTTTTTCATTCTTCAGTGAGTTGAAATTTAATAGTCAAATGTCAAATATTAAAAAAAAAAAGTTTTCAGACATATGAGAAATGAATGAAATATTTAGGATTCATATTTTTTCATGTCTGCCTACTGACTAGCCAAATATTTTCAAATTTTCAAATTTCAAATACAATATTTACCATTTCAATATTGAATACTGTGTTCACTTTCATATGAATCAGTCATACAACTATTTTAACCACTCTCTTCTAAAACCACTGTTAATGTGCTGAATTTTGTCTTTGCTTTAATTTCTGTGAAGTTATTTCACAATACCTGAGTTGTAAAGTTATGCTTACTAAGTTATTTCACTGTTAGTTACTCTCATTTTATGATTTGTTAAAGCACCGTCTAGAATCCAGGCAAGTTAGGCAAACCACTGAACTTCAGTCTTTCTGTAAGAATGAATCATTTTGGGGGTTTAGATTTGTTGTTTTGTTTGGTCTTTTTTTTGTTTTTGTTTTGGTTTGTTTGTTTGTTTGTTTGCTTTTGGGGTTCTTTTTTTACTCCAAAGAACAACTTGGAGGGATTCAGAGGGTATCTTATGGAGTAAAGCTGGGCATAGAGACATAAGAAGGATAGGGAGCAACTGTAGCAAACGTTCATTCTGGTTTTGGCAGAGGAAATTTCATTCTCTCTCTCCTATTTGCAGGCCAATGTTCTTGTCACTAAGTGTGAAGAGAGAACACTGTTATAGTTTTTTTTTTTTTGTTTTATCAAATGTGCCTGGAACCTAAATAAAATAATACATTTTTTGTGTCAAAATATTTAAATGTTTTCTCTTCACAGAAATTATTGGAAAAATCTCAAATGGTTTTCATAATTTTAGGAGAAGGGAGATGGAGTAAGCTAAGAAGCTGCAAAACTCGTGTGCTAGAACAGAAATACACATGAAGTATAAAAAAATCTGTAATTTAGATTAGATTTTACTGTCAGCTTCAAAACAATTTAATACCTCTCCTATGTTTATTTTGCAATTTAGCTGGGGAAGTTTGTAACTGTCCATTTTACTCTGACCTCCACCTGGAGGGAGTGCTATGCAGACTTTCTGAAAACTGCGATTTCTGCTTATATTATAATAAAAATGTCCACTGGTGATCATATTCAGTGAGTCTAAATTCAGCTTAAGTCTAGTGTTCTTTATTGTTTTCCCATAGGTGACTGAAGATGTCTAGCCAGAAGGGAACAGTAGGTGCTGGGATTTATGGGAACTTTAAATGGCTAAAAATAATGGCTTACACTGAAAATGTTTTTGAGACATGGCAAGTTGTGGGATGTTGAGAGTACTGTCCTATAGGTGAGGTACCAAGATCTCTCCCTCCCTTCAGCCACAGGACTCTCCCTAATAATGCTGGAAGTTAAAATGAATCATTTATGAGCATCAGTAGACACATGGGTGGGGCCTCTTTGTAAACTGGTATTTTGTTGATGCAATATGTGTGACAGCCTTTTAGTTCTGAATATAAATGTTACTGAGAGGAAATCAGGTTGGTTCACAGAGGAGAACAACCAGACCTTGCAGTGCATCTTGCTGAGGAGCAGGTACCTCCACCAGTACAGTGCTTCAGATACCAGTACATGTAGAAGAAAAATGGAAGGTGAGTGTCTTGAAACTTTACTATCACTTGACTCAGTACTGAAAGCAGAAATAATTAAACAGTCAGGTGTAACGACAAAAAAAAAAAAAAAGAAAAAAACAACCAACCAATTGTACATATTGCTGTGTGGAAACAAGTCTAGGGCTTACTTCTGTGGTTTAGATTTTATCTGTGAACTTAGCGAGAAAGGAAAAAAAAAAAACCAAGCTTTTGAAAAAAACTCTTTCCTTTTATAAAGGAAAAAGAGAACTATGGAGAAGAATTGATGAAATGCTAGCCAATTCTGAGAATAAGAAAGAACATGGAAAAAAATACATTTTATTTCCAGCATAACCTACGAAGTACTAGTTTTCAGTATTCTCATGCTAGAAGCAATTATTTCACAATGGATACTTGAATTATTCTCTCTGGAATGAAGGCAAAATGTGAATTGGCAGAGAAACCCCAGTGACTGGTATTGGAGGTTGGGTTTCTAGCAGAGGGAGAAAACCAGTAAGAGATGTGCAATTGATTAGCTTTTAATATTTTCTCTGAGCTGCCTTTGCTTAAGAAGGCAATTGTTAACTCCTTTGTGATCCAGTTGTGATAATTAACTCTGATAAGCAAGCTGTGGGCTGACTTTAGAGGACTTCCTTGGGAAACATGTAATATCTCCACGCCTGATGTTCCGGTTCAGCTGGATTAATGAGTGGATGAAGTGTAGTTGTCTTGTTTTATAAACGCCTCCAGAGGATGGGCAGGGATCTATCGGGTTCTTTCAGTGTTCTTGGCCACAGGAATTTGTCATGTATGCCATAAGCACTTCTAATCCTTTCTGTCCAACCAGAACACTTTGCGTTATGGTTGACAACTCTCATTAAGATATGAGATTTTCAGTTCAATTCTGTTACTCTTTCTTGTCAGCAGGTACGATGCATTCATGAGCAATAATGATGTAATGTGTTGCCATACTTTTTGTTGGTTGTTGATAGTGTGCATGTTTTTAGCATGGGTAACACCCCAGGTCTGCATTTATCTGATGATCTTTGCTGAAGAGCTGCATGACCAATTCGTTACCAAATTTAAGGGGTTAGATGAAAAATCAAATTATTTTGGTTCAAGGAAACAAATCAGAAAAAGCTCCCCCCCCCCTTTTCTTTTTTTCTTTCTTCCCCTTTCCCCTTACTCACCGTCCCCTCCCAATTCATTGAAATTATGATTTACTTCAGGATGTGATCCTGGGACACTCCAGTGGTTTGTGTTAAAAGCGTCCCAGTCTCATGGGCTTAGCTATGAGTCTCCTTTTATGTGGATGCACTCTTGGTTCTGGACAGGAAAAATGAGTTTCCCCTAAATACCGACTCTGTATTCAACTTAGTGCCAATATAGTTAGAGAAGTTGCATTCTTTGGTTGTTCTGCAGGCTTAGCAGGACCAAACTTAACCCTTTAGAATTAAAATAATATACAAGACTTTGTAGTTCAGTAAGCCAGATTTTCAAAACAGCTGAGAATCTGTGTCTTCCATTACCTTCAATTAGAGTGAAGCACTTTTGAAAATAAAAAGTTGTATGCAAATAAGTAGAAATGCGTGTTGCCACCCATCCTTCTGGCACCAGGATCATAATTACCCCTATGAAATGGCTGATATCCAGGTAGGATGCCTAAGGGGGGGATCAGCCAAGATTTTTGTCAAGCTAATCATAGCACTTGGGATAGATTGTCAGCATTTTTTTAAATGTCACAATTTGTGAATACTTCCTCCTCCATTAAGTTCCTCAAAGATGTCTGCAAACTTCTTACAACTTTCGGAAATGCAGATTGAGACTTTTGCATACATATTTAACAGTATCTACATTTGGGGGGAGATATTTATTCTTATCTATTTTTTTCATAACTCATTCAGAGTGCCACTTAAGCTTTCAAACACCTACATTTGTTTTCAAATCTTTTATTTATTAAATTTATTTTTTTATTTTATTACTTGTATAAAAAAACCCTCCAAACTGATAGCATGTGCAAAACGCTTGCTGTCTACCTGTGGCTGAAGAGTAACTGTCTGCAATCAGCGTGTTGTAATGTGGAGACAATATTACAATGCAAAATCAATTTTTCAAGTAGAGATACTAATATCGTGCCTCAGCATCAGGTATTTACAAAGCGAGAAGGCACTTTATAAAAGATGTGAAACTTGTAGCACAAAGCATTATACATGTTTCCACCTGCAAGCTGGGAAGTGGTGAACTTGTAAGGATACTTTTATAGACGTATATATCTCTATCTCAGTGTTGCTGAGTTTTGAACAAACTCTTGAATGAATTTTTTGAAACAATTATTCCTTCATTATCTCCTCTTTCATGTAATCTTGGCCTCAGCCAGTGACGGGGACTCAATTACCTGTTTTTTACTTTGTGTTCCTTTTTCCATCCTGCAGTCATTGAGCTGGGAGAAGTCGACCTGAACTGTCCTTCCAACTGCCAAATTCATAATACCCATTTCTTTGGAACTGATAGACAGATAATAAGGAGAGGGCAAGCCTTCAGTTTCTACGCTCGCTTCCAAAATCGGGAATGGGATGATTCCGTGGACCAGGCCATTTTCACCGTGGAGACAGGTAGTCACTCCCGAACTCTGTGTAGTCTTTTGCAGTCTTTTGCTAGTAAGCAATATTTCCCATAGTCTTCAGTGAGAAATAGTATCTGCTCATTTATCTTCCGTGTGAAGAGACTACCTTCCCCTAACTCAGGCAGTTCTGCTGACATGTAAAATTTTCTCACTCTGCTACAGAAGTGACAAGTGAAAAAGAAATCCACCCTTGGGAGCTTTGCATTGCAAATGATGGCTAAGCAAATTCCTTGCCTTTTACATGTGCTTTGTTTAGTCTGATTGAAGTTGTATTTATTTTCCTGAAAAGGCCTCAGACCCTGCGAATCAAATGAGACGAAATGTACCTTCCCAATGGGCAGATGTCTAGATCAAACCTGCTGGAGTGCTTCCTACAAAATTCATCAGCCAAAATGCATCAGTATCAGTGTGTTTCCTCCCTCCAATGCCTGCATTGGCCGTTATATTCTCAATATGCAGATCACATCTTGTGGTCACACGTATCAGCGATGTCTTGGAGATTTTTATGTCCTTTTTAACCCCTGGTGTGCAGGTAAGAACTCTAGTGATGATCAGATCATTTTAAGAAAAATCCTAGTGATGAGTAAAATTGTGGAAAATATTTATTACTTAGCTGGTAAGTAAGGGATGGAATCAGAGAAATGATGAGAAATAAGGAGGGATTTTGTTTTGTTAGTTTTTGTTTTTCCTGCAAGTTCAATACTGTCTCAAGCCAGTGTTTTGATTTGG
>KL283099.1:340-12452 GCA_000699545.1 Podiceps cristatus | reverse complement strand
TGTAATTTCATGGAAGATTCTGTAAATACCTCTTTGTCCCTTGCAGAAATTATATTTGGTATCTGCCAAGAGTAATACTCTTCAGTGCTGCAAGCACAAACCTGGTAGGATGGAACAGTGAAGAAACCTCCCTTATGGGGCTTGCTAAACCTGAGCAATCGTCCTACTTTAAATTATGTACTGTGGTAGCGTAAAGTGGCTTGAACACAGCAGCTCATCCAGCACTCGGATGCAGTGGGAGATCCCACTGATAGCTCCTATCCAGGGAAGAGGATACGATCAGAGCGCTCTGTGCTCGGGCTCTGGTCTACAGGGAGCTGCAGGCAACAGCCATTAAGTTAAAAGAACTCTTAGGGCTTCTCTAAGCAACGGCAGGTATAGTGCCAATGCCTCAGCCAGTTAAGGATTCACACTCCCAGCTGCGACAGGTATCTGGTCCCAAGATTAACAACCTACCTTTGCAAAAAATAATAAAAACAGTTCTGAACTCAGGAAAGCAAACTCAGCAGCCTGTCACCCAGAAGCACAATATTGGTACAGAAGGATGGCACCTGTTATTAGACACAGCTCTTCCTAGGAGAAGACCTGGCGCTGGACGTGTATTATGTTTTCCTGTGTATTTCCTGAAGGAATAATGACTTTAATTAAAACCTACCGCATTCCCCCTGGCCTCGAGCATGTGTAGTCTCTAAGCCCTCGTTGGCGTCTTTGCTTTCAGCAGCTCTCCTCGATGTCCGTGTTTTGGTTGGTAACTCTGGGGCCTGGAGAAAATTGCTCACTACGCTCCTCATGCCCTTCTTTCCCAATTCCTTCTCCACCTCTGCAATGCACAGAAGAAAAACAATCACTACAATCAACAGAAGTAAAAAACTACTGCACTGTTCAGAGTTAATAGCACAAAAGAAAAGCAAACAACACAAAGTAGAAGTTCCTTGAGGTTGTTCAGCTGTTTGACCCTTTAAAATCAGATGTATGCCCAGAAAAAAAAATCCCCTGTGTAAATGCACCTCTGATTTCTACACCATTGACACCAGGCAGTATAACCTAGGACTGAGTTTCACTGCAAAGCAGCACATGAGCAACGTGCAGAGTTAAGGAAGCAGTTGGCTCTCTTCCCACCTCTGGAATTGCTGGCCCAAGAGGGACCCAGACCTACCATCCGATATGCTGGATTCCTGAAACATCGTTTCAAACGCCTGATGGATCTCAGCAAAGGAGGGTCTATCGGAAGGGCTCCACTGCCAGCCTGGAAAAAAACAACAACACTCAAACCTTCCCACCAGCATTAGGCATTCCGTACACTGCACCAGGAGCAGCTAGCTACGGCAGTTCCCTTTTTATAAAATACGACATGGAAATCTGATTTATAGGGCACCGGGTGTCTGCAACCACCACTGAGCCAAAGTGAGGCTGGAAAAATATGTCACATACCACAAGGCCACAGTGGAAAATTAACAGTCAGTCCCTTAAGACGCCTAATGAAGCTCCTGCTTCCTCCTTAGAGGACAAGCTTTTCTTTAAATTGTCAGGAAAAAGGAGACAACTAAAAGATTGAGCTGAACAACAAATCTCTCCCCCGGGCCTATGTGGTCCCAGTAGAGAAGAACGGCTGGTTTCATGGCATGTTCATCCCAGCAGTTTTAACCAGGCACTTCTACAGAGCATTGCACCTTCAATGGGACTGGCAGGGGTTTTCTTGTGCCTCACTGTATGTGGCCAGATCCTAGCACCTTTACTACATCTCTGCAGAGCTAAAAAGCAGCATTTGCAGGGCTGAGGAACACTTACATGCTCTCATGAGCTCATAAACTTTCTCAGGACAGCCTTCGGGGCGCTCCATACGGTAGTCTTTCTCCAGCAGCTCATAGACTTGAGACAGGTCAATCCCAGGGTAAGGGGACATGCCGTAGGTTGCAATTTCCCACAGCAGAACACCAAAGGCTGCAGTGGAGAAGAATGAAAAAAAAAAGGAAAAAGAAAAAAAATCAATAAGCTTTGTTTTCATCTTAAATTTGAGAGGATGTTTAGTGGGAGTAGTCACTAAACAGTGCTGCACACTTAAACCAGCTCTGGGTGGCTCAGATCCCATGCTCAGCAGCAGCTTAAATGTTAAAGAAGCGTAACAAGCCTCTTCGTCAGCACAGACAAGTCTCTTGCGATATGACAGGGTAGAATTAGACTAATTTTCAATGTATCAGTTGTCTCAAACCTGAATGCCTTGAGATCCTTCAAGTCCTATTAAAGGCACAATTAAGAGACTTCACAGTGGATTAGCTGAAACTGTTCCACTGCTGCACTGCAGTCTCTCCCTCAATTTGACAGCTCCTCTCACCTGCAGCCTCTCTCTAGAGGACTTGCACGTTTTAATAGCTGAGTGTGTTTGGGGTGTCCTTGTTTAGCTGTAGCATGGTCTAGAGGGGAAACCTGGGAGGTAGCGGTGAGAGGAAAGTTTCAGTAGTTGCTATCAACAAGACAGGGTGAGGGCAAGACGCTTTGGTCACCGGGAAAGCTGAACGGGAAAAGGGAGAGCACAAAAAGGGTCTTGAAACAGGCGAGGCATTCAAGGCCCAGAAGTCGGTGGGGATGCAGGTCAGCACCAGGGTCAGGCAGCTAACCCAGGAGTCGGGCACGCAGAATAGGCTCAACACCAGTTCAACAACCTGCATGTAATTAGTTCAGTCACCCTATTCTGTTCTTAACCTGAAGAGAAAGCGATTACAATTCTGCGTAAGTAAGGAAATCACATCACATTACATGGTAACATCACCAAGGGCAATTTACATTAGACATTTCTGTGCACAATTTTCTTTGATTGCTGTCTTGAGGCAGCGAGGTGAAAGCATCTAAGCTTTGGCATGCCCAGCAGCAGCCGTGGCCTCCGGGGACGGCCGGCTTGCTCTAATCAGATTCCAGAGTCCACTGCCCCGACTCTCACTACGCAAGGTTACGCTCACCCTGAATAAAGATACCCAATACCTCTTTTGGATCTTTCCTCCCCGAGTACTCTACTATTTCAATACAAGAGGGATCCTGCAGCCACCACAGCGATACAGCAGCACCCTTGAGACTGTGGCAGATACCTGGCAGCAGCCAACACCACCACATGTAAGTCCAAAGCAGAATAAACCACATACTCCCAGGGAGGCTGTTTTAGGTTTTCTTCCCCCACCTATACGACATTTTGCATCGGCCATCTACCTAAAGGTTTCTTCACAATAAAGCCTTTCTCTGCACAGTTTTTCCCAAAACTCCAGAAACCGTCATTGCTGCTTCACTACTATCTATTGTTTTATACGTAGAAGGTGCTCAGGATAGCATTTTCCAAGTGCCTTTGGGACCACGTCCCACAAACTTCTATCTCATGTCACTGGGCGCTTTTGAGAATTTGACCAACAGCTATGGCAGCGATATAAAACCTAAAGAAAGGCTGATAAAAAGTACAATGAGATTTTCTGTGGCCAGATTTGATAGAATGTAGCTTCATTTAGCTAAGCCTCCTCTTATCACCAGCACCTCAGGGCTCTTCAATAACCATTTGTCATCAAATTTTCCCTCTGTTTCTCCTCATCTCATTCCAAAGATTATTCTTTTAAAATGCAGAAAGACAACTTGGAGCTATCACTACAGATACATGCATAATTTTTTTAACATAAAATGAATCAGATTCTCACTTTCCTCCTTGAAGTAGCTAGAAAATTCCTGGCCATATAACAATATATCACTTCATTGTCCTGCGGCAGAACTCTATCAAGGTAGTAGTATCGGTGCCCTCCAGCCCCATTTCATACATTTCTATCAACACTACAGTATCCTTTATTTTCATACTTGCCAACAATTCAAACATATAAAGTCAGGTCGGCATCCTCAGTGTTCCACTCAAAGACTGACTTGGCAGGGATTAGTTCCTGCACTCTGACAAGCTCGTAGAACAATATGGCTCAAACCAGGGAATGTGCTCCCCTCCTGAAACGTTTCACAAAGTCCTCGTTTCACAGCCCTGGAAAAGATGACTATAATCTGTGTTAATTCGTACATGCAAATTCTTACCCCAGACGTCAGATTTAATGGAGAACTTGTTGTAGGCCAGGCTTTCTGGTGCAGTCCACTTGATGGGGAACTTTGCGCCGGCGTGGGCAGTGTATGTGTCGCCTGTCATTAGCCTGCTCAGGCCAAAGTCTGCCACCTTCACCAAGTGGTTCTCCCCTACAAGGCAGTTTCTGGCAGCAAGGTCCCTAAAAACAAGAACAAAAGTAGGCAATGAGAAGTCTTTACCATCTCACTTTTCACAACAGCAAGGAAACCTGCTGCTCCTGAAGAAACCTGGACCTGCGTGTGATTATTTTGAGTATTACACAGAAATTATGTAATTATATACATACATGTAAGAAGGAAAGTTATTTTCCATTCTGTCTTGGTAAGACTGTCATCCAAACTTTTTTTTTTTTTTAATTTGAAGTGAAAGCTTCAAGAAGCCCCCTCACTTTCAATAAAAGCTGCCACCCTCAGGATAAAAATAATTTAAAGAAATGTCAGTGCTCAAGTTATCAATAGCTGAGGATGAGCACTGGGTAAATGAAGCCTCAATGCCTCCCTTCTTGCCCACCTCTCTAGCACTTTGGTCACCCCAGCCAACATCAGTTGCTCTCCAGAACTCCTCTCCCAGTCCTTGCTCAGACATTAGGTTTAGCTCCCAGCTATGCTGCTCTTCCTCCCAAGCGTACCACATTTTATGACACAACTTTTTCATATCATGGCCTTTTCAAATCTGTTGTAAGCCTCTGCTACCAGTACTTACATTAAAAGACTAGACAATAAGCAAATGAATCTTTTCCTTCACATTTTTTCACCTGCCTCCACGCTGGCAGGTGAGAGATGTGCATGTTGCATTTGCGACCTCCCTGGCTTGTACATGCTGTTAGCATCCTTGGAAATGCTTCATGAGAATAAAAATGTAAAGCACAGAAGCATGTTTCTCCTAATATGAGGTTTTGTTAAAAACACTTTTCCAGATTATGTCACGTTGAACTAAAAATTGATTCTACCGGAAAGCTCGAGTGAGATCTTTAGATATGAGACAGACACTGCTGTTTCTTTTGCTTGTTCTGCTCCATCAGAATAAATTTAAAAAAAAAAGTACGTCTTACTAGATGCCCATTAAAATTTCACAGTGTTTTTGAATATACCACTTATCAATGCTGATTACTACAGTGTGTGTCTAAATAAAAGCTCCTCTTCATAATCAAATTCCTCCTTCTTCCTGATTCATTAAATGAGGTCACAGCCCAGCATTTGAATCCATGGATGTGAATTGTGACAACACTCTTAAAATAATTGGGTAGGTGGGTATGGGGGTGGCTGATAAGGAAAAACGCTATTTATTTTGGATAAATGGGTCATCAGAAATAAGAGGAAATGAAATGAACGGGGAGAGCAGACAAATGGGACTCACACAAAGCAGTTTTTAAAGTTCACTTCCTACAGGCTGAAGGGATGAAATACTTTCAACAGAGCAAATCAAAGGCTAGAAATTTTAATTTGCAGCATCACTGTTCACTTTATTGACTGACAGAAGCATTTAAACGGGCCTTTCAGGCAGCAAAGGCAATGCATGACTTAGAGCAGCACCTAGAACTTTACACACGATCTTCATATTTGTCTCTACGAAAAAACATGTGCTAATTTCATATTCCAGTTAATTGGGCAAGAAAGGTCACGCTATGGCACAGAGAGCATCTTGTATAAAGCTCAGCGACTCTCAAACCTTGGCGCAGGATGTGTCATTATATTGCTAGGAGGCCATTTCTGCAGATGAAGAATGCAAAGCTCTAGCCATAATTGCAGCACACTTAAAGGTCAAAGTCTCTGAGACTTTTAAGACTGCAGAGATGCTTATTAAAGCGAGTACGCAACCTGGACTATAATGGGAAACAATCCCTCCAGAGAACGGAAAATAAAAGTGAAACAAACAAGAAAGAACATGGGAAAAGAAGGCACTAAGAGGGTGGCTTTGCTGTGAGCACCTGCACGCATCCAGCAACATCAACTGCAGCAGTTTTTAATGGCCGTTAGAATTAAGGAAGAGAGTAGCTTCTCTAGTCCATTAAGAGCACGCTACTTTGGGAAGCATTTACATTTAAGGCAGGCCCTTGCCCAAAATATAAAAGTACTGATATGTCTCGAACGCTCAGCTACTTCAAAAGGTAAGAGAAAAACACTGAAAGAAAAACAATTAGGAGCCCATCCTATAGACAGGTTAATGTACCGTATCAGAATACAATACACTAGTGTATTAAATACAGGACACCAAATGCATCTAAGTGAATGCCGTGATAACCTGAAGGCAGGAAAATAAATCCAGGGGTGTTTTGTGCTTGAGATTCAGGGGTGCTCACTGTCCTTCCTACCTGTGAATGAAGTTTTTCTTCTCCAGGTACTCCATGGCTGAGGAGATCTGAGTTGCCATGTACAGTAGCACCACAGCGTTCACCTCCTGCCGGTTACACTCACGGAGATAATCCAACAGATTCCCATATGTCATGAACTCCGTAATGATGTAGAAAGGAGGTTCCCGTGTGCACACCCCTAGGGACCAACATAAAGTTTACAATGAATGTTTGAGAATATCTGTGAATCTTCAGGTTTCGTCCTCTAGAGCAATTTATGCCTCTAGAAGGTAGAAATATTGGGCTCGCTGACAGAATGAGTTCTGCTTAGAATTGGTTAATAGAGGGTTTTAATTTTCTGCTTCAGGCTCTGGCAACTTAAACATTAGGGAGACGAGATCATTAAAAATCATGTATTAGTGGTACAAATTGTGAATTTTGCCAGACAATAAGTGTCTGCATTTAAAGCCTTGGTATGGTAAGCTGCTTATCTGCTCCTTAACATCCATATCATTGCACAAGGGTTTAGTTCAAATCCCTCTGCTTGGTATTTATCACTTACCTAATAATTGCACCAAGTTCGGATGCTTGATCTCCTTCATTACTGCGGCTTCTTTCAAGAACTCTTCCACCTCCATGGTATCCTCCTGCAGAACAATGGTAAAGCTTTGGCAAGGACAGCGTGCACAAAGGAGGAACAGATTTTTGTATGAGGACACAAAAAGAGTTGCAAACTGACAACATAAGCCACAGTTCTTTTAAGGTAATTTTTTTCCCAGTAGCCACATCACAATGCCAGGGAGTTAGGAGCGTTAGGTTTTTTTGTAGGATTTTAAAAATATGGGGGTTTTATCATTCTTATTTTAACAGAGCTTTTTAGGGCAAGAAAATCCATATCCCTTTTGTGAAGAGCCTCTCACTCAGGAGCTGAAAAGGAAAAACGTACTTGTTCCTTACAGAAAGAAAAAAAAAAGATAACACGAAATAAAAAGTACAGAAAATAAAAGAAACAAGAAAGAACATAAAAGGAAGGATACGCCACAATCAAATGCTTAAGAAGCTGCACAGATCTGGGCCCCCTGTTTCACTGGGTAGGAGCAAGAAATCTCCCCTTTCAGACGGGGAGGCATGACCGACGGCAGCCGCTCTGTCACTGAAAGCCCGAGGTTTCACAGATTTCATTTCTGGCATTTAGAGCCTGACCCATGACGTAACTGTTCTGGGCAGACGTGTCACTACCTATTTGTTGAACGCCATAAAGTTGCTTGGCACAACACAAAACTGAGGAAGATTCAATCTTGCTCAAAAGACATATTTTCTGAAGCAAATATGCCCCAAATGGCCAGAAGGTCATTTCAAAGTGGTGCAAAAATACAGATCTATTCCTAAAGCAATGTTTCTTTCTCTATCCATTTTTTTTTTCATTGGTGGATTAATGTTGACAGGCTACATGGACAAAGTGTTTTAAGGAAGGATTGGAAAGGATTTACTGCTGCTGGTGAGAATGATAACAGTGGGCTGCCACTGTAAGATCCAGCCAGCTCTCCGCTTTGCAGCTAGGACTGAGAACCTTTTTCAGACAGTTTCATTCAATCATTTACTATTCGTTGCCAATTAGCTTGATTGGCAGCTGTGATTTGCAGAACACACTCTGTCAAAACTAATAGCCCAAAGGTCCTTGTCAGCAGAACCTTAAACTGTTTTCTTTGGCAAAGGAAATGAGTTAATAATCCAGGTTGCAAAATTACCCTAAATAGGCGTTTATGTTATGCATGCTATACAGATTCTGAAAGGTAGCTCCTCTGCATAGCTGTTCCACTGTTTGAAATCTCTTACGTCTCAGTGCCCAAATTAATAGGAAGGGCACATATAGAGAACTACTCTAACAATGATGTCTCTGAAAATCTGATCTCACGCAAATCTTAACCAGCTTCCACCTTCACTGTACAAAACCACAGAAGAAATAAAGCAGTTCTGGCTATACACTTCTGTCCTGGCAGAGCACCGGACGGTGACATGGCATTAAGGGACACCAGGGTTGCATGTTGCCTAATGTAAAACACAGGCTTCTCTGCTGGGGGGAAAATAAAAAAAAAGAAAGGGGGATGGGGGGAAGAAGAGGCAGTCCTAATGGATGTGAACTCGAGGTGTGCAGTAAGAAGTGTGCCAAGATGACCAGCTCACAACAGTTCAGCCATTAAATGCCCCGGCGAAGCAGCTTTGCCACGGTCACCGCAGGCTGCATTCGGTCCAACGATGTCGGTCGCAAAGCTCCACTCCCAGTGACTGCAGCCACTGCCTCCCTCCTGCCCCCTTCCATCAATGTCAGGTGCAAACCCACAAATTCAGCGTGTGTCGCATTACGATAACAGACCCTTATAAGTACTGATGTGTCCTGCGCAACTCACTCAGCTTCCAATAACACATTTTAATGGGAAACATCTAAGCACCAAAACATTGTCTAGCACTTCCCAGTTAAACGCAACTGAGGAACAGCGTGTGCTGCTTTGATTGCCTTCCTGCGTGCTCTAGTGTTTTGTGCCAGCTCTGAGCTGCGTTCAGACACTCGACAGAAAACTGAACAACAAATGGGTGTTCACAAGCATCGCTGTTCAAAAACAAGGAAGAATGATTTCTTTTTCTCTTTTAGTTTTCCCTTCCCTTTATCTTTCTTACAGACATATCTGGAGTAGATGGGGAAGGAACAAGAGCCACCATATAAAGTTCTGAAAAATATTCTCTCAGAGGAAAATAAAGTGAGTCATTTGAACATTTGTGCAGGAGCTGCGGAGGGCTTGTTTTCCCCAGCAGAACTGGGATATAAATGTGATTTTAAAATGTTTCCCAAAACTTTGAAGAAAGCTATAATCCCACCTGTCAGGCCGTAGACTGATGGATTTAAGGAAAGTGGATTATAAATTTGCTTTTAAGGATGGGTTTAGTGTGTATAATTGCAGGTTGAAGTGTTTCTCAACTCTCTTGGTTATTCTTACATTCCCCAGTGGAACATGCTGCTTCATATTACATTATGAACCACTTCTAGTCATGTTTCATTAAATATTTATTTGAAGTATTTGAAACAGCCATGGTCTGTATTAAGGTTTCTCTTTATGCACAAATAGATTTTATGGGATAACACACAGTTTGCCTTTGTTGATGGGTTTCAGGGAGAAAAAAATTAAAGCAACAACTACAGTTTGGAGCAAAATGAGAAATCTGAAGCCGCTGGGTATCCTCACACCACAACCAGAGGCAGGAAAGGAGAACGTTACAGCAATCAATGTTCCTGGAAACAACTGGTCTCTCCTGTTCATGATAAACAGGCATTTTATTCCACCCGGTCACATCCCAGCTCCACCCGCACTGCAATGCTCCCGAGAAAGCCCTGCGGTCCCCAGTGCGGGATCCGGGCAGGGATAACACTAGGTGTCACTAGCTCCCTGTGCAAGAAGGCACTTGGACTCTCCTCCGCTGGGGAGCAGCACCAGGAATCTCCAGAGTACAAAAAAGGCCAAAATGAAAATACTTTCTGCAACCATAGCAACCCAGAAATACCGAGGTAGCTGCTGCTCAGAGCATAGGGAAGAAATATTTTCCCCAAATCAAGAAAACATTCTTCCCCTGCCACAAAGGCATCTACACAGTTCTCTCAAATTTAAAATTTCCATTGGAAAAAAAAAAAAAAAGATAAACCCCCAAAAGAAACAAAAACCCCCATTCTGTTTGTTTCTGCAAGACCAAACCACGTCCCCATTGGAGGAGAGAGAACATGGTGTCAAGTTAGCATAAACTCTTATTAAGCAATCAAATGCAATGTGTGTGGATGGTGCCAGAAGATCTCAAGACATTTTTATAAACATAAATGAATTAAGCAATGACCTTATGAACTCACAAAGCATTATTTGCATTTCAAGAGACAAGGAAACCAAGACACAGAAATCAGGGAGCAGAGCCAGAAACAGAACTGATTATCCAGTCCCTCATTAAAGCCACTTACGAATTTTAATATATTTTATCTTGGATACACTTTTTTCTTCCCTTGTATCTTTTGGTAAGAAGCAGCTGTGAACAATTGCTTAAGACTTCCAGGTACACAGGGAGCTTTGTCTTTTGGGAAAGATGCCACATAAGACAGAAAATCAAAACATTAAAGCTCCCTGCAGCACTGCCTTTGAACTGTGTTGCCTGAATCACGATCCACAATCGTCTGTGATTCACCAGCTTGTGTTAGTGTCTTCATCTGCAAACAGCTCACCTTTGCCACACCCTGAACGCGATACTATTTACTTTTCTAAGGTTTCACCCATTCTAAAGTAAAAATTGCACTGTCATCGTCCTTCTTTGTTTAGTTACAAGCACTTCAGGTATCACATAAAACCATAATGGGATCAAGCTCTTAAAAATACTCTATTCCAAGCCTACGGCACAGAAAGGAAGGGCCGTCACCAACCCAAACTAACTATGGCTGCGGGCAGGCAGCCTGCCTTAACTTTTTTTTTGGGAATGCTCGGGCTTGAGTCCTACCTTTAGAGTCTTCACAGCCACTGTAAGGTTGTACTTCTTCCAGACTCCTTCATACACCTCTCCATACTGCCCTCCACCAAGCTTGTGCTTCATCGTGATGTCAGTTCGCTCTATCTCCCATTTGTCGTAGTTCGGAGACACACCATAAATAGTGGGCTTATTGCGTTTGGGCGCCGGGTAGTGCAAAGTGGTGATGAGCCCATCTGCAACAGTTGAATGATGATGGACCAACTCTGCCAAGGTGTTGAAGCGGCTCTCCGAAGAGACATACAGCTAGGGACCAAAGAGAAGGCTCATTCACATGACGCACATGGGAACATTCTTATGTCGAAATGACATTATAAAACTGTGAAAGTGTTGCATCACTTCTACTCGATCTGCCATACTATGAGCTCCAACAGCTCTGGAACTAGTTTTCAGAAGCTCAGACCTGAGAACGATGAACACTTACATGGGAAATGCGTGGATTCAGGAGAAAATACATGCACTTCACTGTAACAATATGGAAGGGATGACTGCAAATAGCATTAGATTGGCATACTGTTGCTTGAAATGTCTTTTTTCAAAAGGTTGGTCAGTAACGACTGTGGGATATTTCCTCAAGTGTAGGGGGCTGTCAACCTCGGTGTCTTGATTCCATTAGTACTATTTGGGTTATGACACTTTCACCTGCCTAAATTCTCTCTGAAGTGTCACTAGCAAACTGGTGGCTTCCCTGCTTTTGGCTGAAGCTTCTGCATGGTATTTTGCATGAAGTTGGACAGTTGGTCTGCTCAATTCTTGTGATGGGCACCGATCAATAACATAGAAGTAAAATCATTACCACTGAATGCGAACCTGCTGTGCAGCACGGTAACCTGTATTTGTTACCTTTTTAACATTTACACAGAAGATCCATTTTAAGCCTAAAAGCCTACTAAAGATAATGGACAAGGGACTCCCTACCACCAGAGCTTTGAACTTCAGTTTTCACGCTCAAGCCCAGTCTTCTGTTAGGCAAGGTGATAAAAGCTAGAAGTTTCTTTTTAAGAAAAGGTGATGCTGATAACACCTGAAGGAGAGGGAGAAATCTTTCTGTCAAAGTGTAACAGCCTACGCTGGATGCAGGACGTGGAAGAGCTCCATTTCTCACAAAGGACCAAGGTCTGGCGAGGCCCAGCTTCGCAGGAAGAGCTGCACCATGCTAGCCTCACAAATTTCTGCCC
>KL283096.1:14913-35130 GCA_000699545.1 Podiceps cristatus | reverse complement strand
TTGAAACCTTCCTTAGGCTGCAGCAGGATACCCGAGTAAAAGGCATCGCTGCAACCCAGAAAGGGTGCAAGCTGGAACAGCTGGGTTAAGCCAGGGATCTGTAGCACAATCATGATGCTGAATAGATTAGTTGGTAAAATCAGGTTGTGCACTGAAGTTTGGATTTTGAGCACCCTTTCAACTTTGGGGGAAGGAGACTCTAATTCAAGATTCTGTTTTCGGCCCACTCCTGACAAAATCTGGAGCGTTGCAGCAAAGGTAGAGGAAGGAATGTTTCAAACGATGTGTACCACAACTAACTCTTTGTAGGTTACAAAGCATTTCCATCTTATTGTTTATACATTCAGAATGCTCTGAAATAGGTACTGTGATGAATCAATAGCTTTTAAAATATGCCTGCGTTTTATTAATTCATTAGGGGATCTCATAGTTAACCCTTGAATAATCAGCTTAAAAGCAGAAGGCAGATTTACTGGCATACGGTTTTACATGAACATTTTGTTGGTCAAATGCCAAGATATGTAACAATTTAGATGTCCAGTGTGTTTATTATCTAGGATCTATCAGAGGCTTTAGCCTTCAGTCTTGAAATATAAGCAGTGGCAGGTCAAGACTTTGGAGAATATCGCCAAATGGGGATGCTTTACCTCATCTACCGGGAAACGTTTTATTCTGTTCATGATGAATTGCCCAGTGAAGGCACTTTACACAATATATTGTACAACCGCTTATTTTGGTGCCTGCTTGTTTTCCCGTTTAAGAGTTTTGGCCACATTTTCATGTTGTGTTTCATTTCATGCTTGTTGCAGCTCCCCCGCTGACAAGTGCTGCTTCTTGTCTCCTTTTAGAAACAATTCACAGCTGACTGATTTCTGCTAACTCTTCAAACTGATGAAAACAGTGAGCATGCATTTGCAAGAACTGAGTCCAGCTTTAAAGTATTCCTAGACGTAGCTTTTTTATTTGATATTTTTGGCAAAGCTTGTATGAGCCTTTTTGCTGGTCGTTTCCCATTCCTTCTCTCATCAGGCATGGTAGCAGGAGTTGGAAGGGGAGGGTAGCCTATGTCCTGTTGCCTTGAATTTCAACCACCACAGTATCTGCTTTTTCTCAGACCAAGTGTAGTTGACAAGGCAGAAAAATCACCAGGGACAGCTTCCCCTACGTTAGCTCTCCAGCAGTGACTGCCACCAGTGAGGCTCTAGCAGGGAAGCAATGACAGAAGATGCGGGAGGGATGTGACTGTGCAAATTCTGCTTTCTCCCTCCTGCCTGCTCTCTTGCCTGGGGGGATCCCAGCTCACTGGTACGCTTAGGGTGGGCAACGCAGGAGCCATCTAATTCCACCAAATGTCCTCTCTGATGGACCTGTTTTAAAGTATCTCTTCATCCTGCAAACAGTAGGAAATGGTTAAAGACAGGAAATATATCCACCTGCGAATGTACTTCTGTGGTTTCCATGAGGCACTTAAGGAAAGTGGCATCACTGGGCTCACCTGAGGCAAGGCAGCCCTGCCAGGAGGCTCTGCCTGACCCCAGAGGTAGGTGTTCCTTGCGATGGGAGATACTGCACTGACCTGAGCTCTGCCCTTAGCCAGCGCTATAGCAGGAGAAGAGAGCGGTGAGCTGGAGAGAGAGGCAAGCTGTGTGACAAGAAAGCAGCTTACCCTCGGCCTGTTGCTGGTACAGTTTTGCTTGCAGTTTGCAGTTGAGGTCAGAGACTGTGGGATGTCCTGGGTGTTTCAGGGAAGAATAAACACTGGATAGGTAAGGTGATGTTGCCTGTAAAGGTCAGCATAAAGAATGAAGGAAAGCTGAAAAAGGACATAAGAGTAGAGGAAGGGAGGAAAAGTATGAAGTTACTTTCATTGTATGGTGTGGAGAAGGAGGTGGGACAGGGGGCTGGGTCTGAAGAGGTGCTCAGGAAGCCTGCTTTAGCACACGGACCTGCTAAATCCCAGGACCCTGCCCTATCCCAGGCATGGGTGTATCTGCTCTTCTGAAGGCAACAGTTTGGGGAGAAAACCTAATGAAGAACTGCATGCCCCTGCTGTGCATTGGCTGGCATCAGTTCTTCAAACAGGTTCAGTACTGCCATGTTTTTCTGTAGAGCTTTGTGTAGAGCTTAGCTAGCCTGGAAGTGCGTTGCCCATAATCCTATCAGATACTGTTAAACCAATGGAAGCGGTCACCAAATTCTGTGTCAGTGGGTCACAGCTCAGACCAGGTTCCTGTGATGCCCCAAACTCATTCTTCTTGAATTCAGTGCTGCTGGGAGATTTTGGACACGCAGCTTTACAGGCTGGTACTTTCTTTTTACTAATGGATCCACTACAGCACAAGCAGCAGCAGTGCAAGCTATTCTGTGCTGCTCATCTCCTGTTCTTCATGCCGGTGTGGAGGGGTAGCCAGTAGTGTTAGGAAGTTTGTACTACACCCATCAGAAAAGATGCTTGCAGGCTTTGTGTGTGGATCAGTTTCCATTGGCAGTGAGGCAGAAATCATCCATTGTGTGCAAGACAGGTAGCACGTATAGATGGCAGTGGCTTTTGGTCACTAATGTGTTGGGTGGTGACCTGGAGGGAAGCCACAAGT
This sequence comes from Podiceps cristatus, assembly GCA_000699545.1. Classification (NCBI taxonomy): domain Eukaryota; kingdom Metazoa; phylum Chordata; class Aves; order Podicipediformes; family Podicipedidae; genus Podiceps; species Podiceps cristatus. The sequence goes on along the minus strand of KL283096.1, from coordinate 32,536 downwards.
CACAACCAGTTCCCTGAGCCAGCAGGCCCTGCTGGTGATCTTGCCAGAGACTGAGGAGTTGCTGATTTCCAGCAGTGGTTAGGCTTGGGGGTTGCACTCCAGAAAGCCTCAGGGTTGGATGAAATGTGGAGCCCTCAGTTGTTAGCAGATGAAAGTGAATTTACATTGCTTTGACTTAAAGGTTAGTAAGTCACAGAAGTCATCGTTGTGTTAGAAGTCCTTGAAATCTGGAGTGCAATTTTTGTATCCACACCTGGTAAAGTCATGTAGGGATGGTCAGGGGTACTTGACTCTGTCCTCTCTGCAGTTGTTGTCTCTATCCTGTCCTAACGCAGTGCCACAGTAAAGGGAAGTCTTCCCTCAGCTGAGCTCAGGGCAGTGTTCCCATTCAGGATTTGCTCTGTTAGATCCCATTACTTTCCTCTTCTCCATCTAGGTGAGATCTTACTGTGTCTGGGGCTCTGGACCGCCATTGCCTGCTATTGGGACAACTGCAGAGGTAGGGCATTTGAGCAATAGGGAGCAGAGCAGCACCAAGCAGGGCATAAGCCTAATTTAAACATGGAAATTAGGGTTTCTTTTTGAGGTTTGGAAGAGTTTTCCATAGGGAAAAGACATGAGTGACATGAGTGACCTAGGAACATACAGACAGCTCGCAAGACATGAGTGACCTAGGAACATACAGAACCTTCTTGTTAAGGAAAACAGTAAGTATTTTTCACTTTCTTTGCAAATTAGGCTGGAAACTAAGCTGACGGTAGACTTGTCCAAGCCCACCAGAAAGAGCAGCTGGCTGCAGCAGTGAAAGCCAAAAGCTTTAAAACCCCTCTTCAGATATGCGTCTGCCCTTTTCAAATAAGTATATCAGCTACATCTGGGAGACATCAAAAGAACCTCCTTGCATCTCTTCCTCCAAGTCCTGAAGCCAGTTCTGAGCTGAATGTTGCTATAATCACACACACACACACACACACGCACACACACACAAAATATCTGCTTGCATTATAAGGGATGAAGAAGCATAGCAAATACCTAGGGGTCTATCAGAGTCAAAGAGTCTGACAAAAAGACTATGCCCTGACCTAGCTGCTCAGATTCAGGAGATGACAGGGATCCACTGATTTGGTTGTATTTCATATGCTGTTGACCCTTTCCCTCCAGAAGTTTTGCTCTATCCTTTTGGACCTAAAGCTCCTGCTATAGCATGAAGATCCTCAGGACACCTCGGGAACAGTGCGGCTCACTCTGCTCCCCGGAGCTCAGCTGCTCTCAAAGCAACTTCGACGGGCCAATGAGCTGAACTGAGTTGCCACTTAGAAAATCTTTTCTCACGTGAAAAATCCAATAGGCAGCATCATGAACAGAAATCTCCTCTGGCAACAGCCACAGCATTCTCTGAGCTGTGCGATAAATATGCTATATTAGTTCATGTTTCCTTCTTTGCAGGAATTACTCAGGCAAATGCAAAACAATAACACGATTTGGAAAAACTTCCTTGATCATTTGCACTGCAACTTTGTTCTTTGCGGCAACTTAAGTGCATGTGGGAACTAAACTGAAGGTCCAAAGGGCCAGCAAATACTAATCATAGAGCCTCTTCTGCCAGTAATGGGCATGTTTGAGCTGGAAATGTTTTACTGTTAGGGATTTTCACCTCTCTATTAGCAAAGGAAGGACACCTCTAAATGTGACATTCTTCTCCCCAGGAAATACCCTTACATTCTCTGCTAGCTCAGAAAGGAAAACAATCTACTGCAAATAATTTACTTCACACCCGCTTCTTTCCTTTACTTTAATTTGCTTTTTCAAAAATTCCTTCTGCTGCCAATTTTTCTATCTTTTATGAAGATTAACCCAGCAATTCCCACATTGGTGAGTAGCTCCAACGGAAATCTGCTAAATGAATAATCTTGAGTCAACAAAACCATATTCTGATGGGCCCTGGCCGAGCCAGCTGCATTTCTGCGACTGCAAAAATAAAAGCATGAATTTTCTCATTGGAGGTAGAGCTAAAAAGCCAAAAAGGTTACCACAGGTCTGTTGATCTACCATACATAGATCATTGTTTCTCTGCTCCCAGCAAAGCAATGTCAATATGATCCTCTACCTACAGCTGATGTGCACCAGCTCATCTCCCCCAAAATCTCCATGGGCTGAGGGTGCATCAGGCAGCAGCACTCAGCCTTTCTGGCTGGGAGACCTGTATCTGTTCCCAGAGGCTGGAGAAAGCTGTACGCTGTGGCTTTCCTCTGCCCACAGGACCACGTTACAGGACACACGCCGCGCAATCCTGCCTATGCGCTGGGCTACATTTTCAGTAAAGGCGCTCTAGGTTAAAACGCCTGATCTCCAGCGAAGCAGGAAAGCCCGAGAGCCCGGCAGCCCCCAGGGAGGGCAGTGCTGCGGGGAGCCCCGAGGCACTCACCCGGCTCCCCTGCCATGCACCGTCAGGCAGTGTTTCAGCGCTGCCCTGCCTGCTGGCAGCTCTCTTAATCATAAGGGGAACCAGGATGCAGCCCTTCCTGCACAGCCAGGCAGATACCAGCGTATGACACACCAGGACAACAGGTAAAGGTGTTGACTCACAGGCGACCCACCTTTTTTTCAGCAAACTTCTCATTGACCATAAACGAGTGCCTACAGCCCACTTTCAGTTTCTCTAACTCGCACTCCAGTTGAACTCTTCCTTGGGCTCACCAGATGATAAGAACATATCCATAATCTCAAGGTAACATCAGCACTCTACAGCTATTACTAAAATAGCTGTATCACGTCACGAGCGGGATTCAAAGAAATCAGGTTAATGGGCTGAGTGACAGGGCTCATTGGTGGGGAGTTGAAAGGGAACTTGCTGTAAAAATGAATCGCCTATGACTGCATGTGGGTATAGAGATGTGTGGGTGGCAATGCACCAAAGAAATGGGCGGCTCTTGTTTATTCCAATGGTTTCCTACATTTGTGATGTCTGGCTGGACAGAAGCAGTAAAGATATAATCCCAGTTAAACATTCATTTACTGTCTATTTAGAAAAGATGCCACTGAGGTAACCAAACAGTCTCTTCTTCTCAGTATTGGTCCAAAGTCTTACATATTGCCAGTAACTGCATTGTTCAAATCTTGTCTTTGGACTTGGTAGAATGTGTGTTCTCACAGGTCTCTCACCCAGCCACTGGTAGATGAGGATGGAGCCACCATTCTGCGTCTTCAAACATTTTGTGGCCCTTCCCTACAGATGGAGGGACCAGAGCCCTGTGCAGGGCTCCAGAGATTACAATATTGCAGATCCAAATTGTGAGCAGTTGGGTTTCATCCCCAATTCCTGCCCTAAAATCTTCTTACTTTCCACCTGCCCCTTCACCAAGGGAGGTGTGAAAATGACAGCAAGCACGAAAAAGCTTAGTCTATCAAGAGCTTCACAGTTTTGGTGGGCAGAAGTGACCACCTTCCGCATAACAGAGGGCCATCAAATGTCAGCTGGGAACCAGGCCTTGCCTGTGCACAGAGCTGAGAGATGACCTTACAGAACCTGGAATGACACTGCTTGAGAAATATCTCCTACATGAGGTCTCCAGTACTTCTGACTCCCTTCTGAGCGAAGAGCATCATGAGAGCAGTTTTTCCCTCAGACCTGGAAAGTGTAACCTCTGGTGTGAGCCTGCCTTGCGCAGTGACTGTGACCGTATGTGTCCGTGCGCGTACAGGGGAGCAACACCCTCAAAGCTTCCGAAGCTGAAGTTTGTGTTGAGCGTATGGAGGTCTCTTATTGAAAAGCACCCTTGCAATTTAATGTGTTCAGCAGAGTGCAGCACAATCTGCAAAGCTTCTGTCCCCGTCTGGGCGTCCCTCTGACTGAGGTGCTTTGGGAGCTGAATTCATGGTTGTGCCCATTACAGAAAGATCATCAGCCGAGTGGTCAGGGCTGGAGCTGAATGGTGACAGGTTTGAGCAATGTTTATATTTGAAGGTAGGACCAATTCAGATTCCAGATTTCGAACACTGGGTGTGGAACGTGCAAGATGGTTTTTAATCAGCCTTTAGTCCATTGTATTTCTCTAATTAATCCTTCAGTGCAACTAACCTTTGCAGTAGGTGAACTTTTTCCTTTTTCCCTTTTCACACATCTAGGTCCCACTTTGTGCCCATTCTAATTATTAGTGAAATACAGCATCTTTACGATGCTCTGGTAGTCCAGAGACTCCAGTCCGGGGCAGGAAATTCCCATCATTAGGGGTTTGCTGAGCTCTCTCTCTCTAGAAAATGACATTTACTAATTACATCATTTTGATGTATATGATACCCAAACCAAACATGTTATAAATTAGCAAAAGCTCATTTGTTTCATGAAAAGTATTGTTCTTCTTTTATTCAATGACCTTTTTGTTCCTCTACATCCTGGTCCAATCAAGTGCCGGTGCAGTCGCTGACTTCTGAGCACAGACAATAGCTTATTCCGTCTATTCTGTTCAGATGACTGTAGGCATAGGCAGTCACTTTGTCATGTGGAGACTGGAGGTTGTATAAAACCCTTTTTCCCACCATTTAGAGAGAGTCTGAATCCTGAGAGGAAAACCCTGTCATAATAATAATAATAATCCAGAAGCTAGAGCCCATTGAAGTTTTCTCAGCTTTATGATTTGGGTGGGGTTGGAGTGCAGCCCTCCCCAGCCAAGGCTCACTTCAATTTTGAGAGCTATAGCATGGATTGGCTTTTTCTGTTTCTAGCAGCAGGTTACGTTTTTTTCAATGAGCTTTATATGCAGTTTCCACAGCGAAACCCTGGTGCTCACGAAAGTAGCAGGTCCAGGGGCTGACCGGTGCAAGCCTGTTGCTTTCTCCTCCAAACCTTGCAGGACGGGGAGCGCCTTTCTCCTGTGCGCTTGTCGAGCGGCCCGGCATGACGGTCCTGGGCTGGACTGCATGCCCTCTGAGCGGCTGCCATGCAAACACTCAGCCGTCGTCGGCCAACGCTGCAGCACCTGTTGCGTCTTACCGGGGCACGGCAGAGAGCTCTGCTCCAGATAAAGCATCCCATGGGAAATTCCTCTGGGAAGGCTCTGGGCCGGGGGTGGAAGGAGCAGGGTGATAGGGGAGCTGTCACCATAGCAAGTCCTTAGGTGCCTTCTCCAAGTGGTCTCAGTGACCATCACCCCGGGACTGGGGCAGAAGAGGTGTGCTGGGGAAATGCCGGTCGATGATAGCAGGGGCTGCCGCTGTGCCAAGGAGGCTCTGCCTGGAGATGCTTTGTACCTTCCTTGCACTGAGGCACCTTGTCCACGAGATTCCTGTGACCAGCCAGAGAGGAGCGGTGTCTGGTGGGACCTCTCGAGTAAGGTCAGAGCTCATGGCCACCCCATACCTGCAGCCTGCGCAGCCCCAGTCCGCAGCAGCCCCTCACCATGCCAAAATGTCCTGGGGACAGGGACAGAGTGAGGAGGGAGCCGAGGCAGGAGGAGGACTAAGACCTCTGTAAGTCCCAGGAACGGCAGCAGCTCACCGGTATTGACAGGAGAAGGGCCGAGACACAAACTGAGAGGCGTTACATGTGTTTGGTGGGGCTAGGAGAGGGCTGAGAGACCTCATTAGCATCATTCATATATTTCTGAGTGGTCATTTAATACCATTCTTCTTCCTACCAGCCCTTTGGGAAGCCAGCGTGTACCATTCACAACAAGTGTTTATCTTCCAGCTTTAAAGACAGACGTCAGAATATTTCCCTCCTTATTCATACTCCATCTTTTCTCACAGCCCAATTATTCATGACATCACCACCTTTTCCTCCTCAGCCCCAGACACAGTGTTTCTGTGGCTACAATTTCCTGGACAAGAGTTTCCAGTTTGCATTGTTGGGGGGGGAAACAGGAGGGAAAAAAAAAAAGGTTGTTTCATGTGGAAACATTAAATGAGAAATGCAGCCATGGAAAACTCAGATGCGCGCACACACAAACACATGCACACACGCAGAGCAACAACAACAACCACCACTACCAAGGTTATTATAATTAATTTAAAATCTGTTTAGAAAAGGGTTCCTTTTATGTTGGACGGGCTCTTTAAGCGGCTCAAGAAGTATGAAAAACAGGAAATCAAACTGCCTCATTAGGAATTGACTCTGCTCAGTAATTAGAGGCTAGAAAACAAAACAAGGAAAAGCAGGTGGCGAGTGAGCTCCGAGCAGGCAGCTATTGTATCATTTCAATGTTCTGTGGGCTAACAACGTTATTTTTTCAGAAAAGTGTTACTTCCATGGAGAAATGATTATGAGAATCATCTGAAGTTTAATGGGAAAGTGCTGCTTGCTCAAACTCAATATGGAGGCTGCTAGCTTGCCTCAGCCTGGAGTTTAATTCATAATTAGGCAGTATTTTGCTGCATTTAAAAAGACAACTCTGTTCTCCAGCATCGACTGCTCTCCTGTGAAAATCACGTTAAAAGTAATTACTGAGCGATACCATATATTGCTGATACAATCAGATGAGATAACCCTAGACATTAATATCAATTATATTTTCTAATAATAACCTCTGCTGAGCAAATGCTGCCAATGATTTCCAGCAAATATCTTTTTATGTTTTAGTCATGCCAGAGTAAGTGTTTGCCTGCTGTACCCCCTTACTCCTCCAGTTTCGCAGGAATGTGCTTTTTGCAGAAAGCTCACTTCCAGATGCCACCCGTAATTATTTGCCAAAACCGAATTTGAGTTGTGTGAGCAATAGTTGTGCCAGGGGTAGGTGCCCGCTCCGACGGTCGGTGATGGTCGCGGGACTTTCTGACTCTTTTCTCCGCACCCAGGGAAGGCAGGCATTGCAAAAGGCAAGCACTTGCGGGGAACAGGGATAGCTCTTTATTGATCTGTAAAATAAGCTTGTAAATAAATCAAATCTTTTCCCAAGAATTAAGCAGATGGATGCAAAAGATCTGAAAAAACAACGCAAAGATAATCAAACCAGTTTGTGCGAGGAATAACGATGAAGGAAATGGCTTTCTTCACACAACTCTCCTGTGGGCAGAAAATAGAAGCTACTTTTGTCGTATGCTTTTTTTTTTTTTTTTTTCCAGTGGGAATTTTAGTCCAGGTCTCTAAAAACAACAAATACTAACTGATGATAAAGCATGAGTATTTACCTACTGTTTACTGCTGACATCCTGTCAGGATATGGTGTGCCTGAGTGAGTGTGTTTCGGCTCAAGATGGGCCTGGTGACTTTGCAGGACGAAGCCCTTGATTGGGAAGGTTAAGCAAATGGAGGCAGCAGAGCTGGGCTATTTACCTCCTTGCCGGCCAGGGCTCCGTGGCGGTGTGTCCCTGCGGGCAGATGGAGGCAGCAGCCCAGGGAGAGAGAGGGCAACGCTTCCCTTGGGGTCGGCAGCGAAGGGTTAGGTATGGTGCGAGGCAGGTCTGGCGCAGGCAACCTGAAAGCCAGCTGCAATCCAAGCGGTTCGCTGGCGTAAGCAGGGTGTCAGTCAGATCAAAAACCGGCTTTTCCGTGGCCGAGCCGAGCCACGCGGCCAGGGAAGAGCCGCAGCAGGCACCAGGCTGGCTTATGCCGAGAGCGGCACTGTGGGAGGGACTGCAGCCGATACAGTGTTTTGTGGCCGCTGGCACGTTTCTTATCCTATAAGAAAACCCAGGTGGACAAAGAGGGAAGCATCTGCGGGGTGTTCAGGTCTGGGTGGTGAGCAGCTGCCAGCCCACTCCCCACAGGGATGGTGTGAGCAAGGCCGTGCCCTGCCTGTGCCCTGGGTGGGTGGACTCGGGCAGCTTGATGCTCCGGAGTGGTGTCCAAGGGCAGGACATCTGCCTGAAGTCTGCAAAAGCCATCAAATGAAAACAGAAATTCTGTTGATCGTTATTGATAATGACTCCTTAAATCACTTATTCCTTCAAGCAAAGGCTTGCAGCAGCTGGGAGGGGACATGGCTGAGCCACCACAGTCAAGAAAGGGGCTGCCTGTATCTTTGCTGCCAGCGGTGAGCGTGCGGCCCTTTTCCGCACACGGGTGCTCAGTTTCGGGCTGCTCCCTGCCCTGGGCAGGCTGCTCGGGGAGGGAGGGCTTCACGGCAGCCAGCACTGCCCTGGGCTGCCCATGCTCTGCCTTGGGAGGGAGCTCCGTGCCGGGCAGCTTTTGAAGACCCTGGACTGCTTTTCTGTTCTTGTAAAAGGTGATAGGGGCAAATCCTCTGGTTCGCATGCGTGGAGGCCCTTGGAGCGTAACATTAGCACTGTATACGGCACAGACATACTGTATATTGCTTGATTTATCCATTAGAGTTTCTTGCTCCCAGCCAGCAGACTGGCGCGATGGATTGATCTGCTGGCGGGACACGGGCAAGTCCCGTGTCTGGTGGAGGAGGAAAGGTGTGGGAGCGTCACCTTGCCAAAGGTGCAGGTGAGCATTAGGAACGTTCCCAGACACCCACGTGCTGCGTGCCCAGATGGGAAATGTGCCCCTTTCAGCCGGCAGCTGGCTCTTTGCTGAACAAAGGGACCTTGTGCTGGCAAGGAAGATCAGATATGCTGAAAGCACCACAGATTGCCAACCTTCCCTTGGTGGAATGCCCCCAGAAAATGTGGATTTGACTGTGCTTGTCTCTCCCATCACCCTCTTTCTGGAGTTTCCTTCGGTCAGCAGGCTTGCATTTCTTTCCCATTGTGATACGTGCGTTTGCTGCAAGGCTAGAGGTTACCTTACCAGCACGTTGAACCCTATTCCTAGATCTATTGAGATTTACTATAAGTGCTTGAGCTGGGCAAATAATACATGAATATAAGTTGACACTTCTAAAACAATTTGCTTTGGCTAGTACTACACCTGTCTAGGGATCACTCTTTGTAAACATTCAATGGATTGACTTCTCCTGTCGTAAATATTCACGGAAAGTGTGTTTCGGCATCTCAGAGACCACATCTGAAACCGCCTCATAAATGTATGAGGGGGAAATGTGTGTATTTATTAGGGAGCAGATATAATTTCATGGCTTAATTGCCTGATTGCCAGCAACTGTGTTACTTAAACCCAGGGTAACTGTCACACAGGAGGCCTTTGAACCCTATGTTGCTCTGCTTAATCTACATGGCCAAACATTAGAAACTGCATAAATCAACATCACAAATGAACCCATCGAAACCATATATAATTTTAAACAACAACAACAAAAAGCTCTGAATACATGAAATGTGAATAATTTGCTGGGATCTAGAAGTTCTTAGCAGGCACAGCTGATGATTTCCTGTGGTTTTACAGCTCAGTGACCAAGAGAGGGATGCCGGGGGGTGTGGGGGGGTGGGACATGCCACGCCACCTCCGTATTGTTTTAATCAGGCTCTTGTAGGTGGAATTTGTGAACTCATGAGAATGAAAGTTTCCCAGCCCTGGCAGGGATCCAGGCAGAGTTTGGGCAGACATTGTGCAAACTTCCCTGTGCATCTCCAGGGGCTGATTTACCGCAGGATGAATGGGGGTCCCTGAGCCTCCCCGCCAGCGCAGCCCAGCATCGCCCTCCTCTCCCAGAGCGGCTGGGCTGCCTATCACCATGGCTCTGCCTCCTTCCATCTCCCTTCTGTGAGAGGAGGAGGTATCGCTCCCTCTTGCAAACCAGCCACAATCCTGATTTGCATGGGGCTTGTTATTTCAGTCCTGGGAACCCCAAAGTTGCCGGATTAGGTTTTTTCGTTGTTTTTACATATATCCCTCTGGGGCTGAGCTGAGCTGTTAAAAATAAGGCACTAGAAAGACAAATGGTTTCCGGGGGGGGGGAAGGGAGAAGGGAAGAGGCTTAGGACAGCTGTAAAATGCTGCAAGGTTAAATAAAACATTCAACTGCTTGTGTATTTCTTCCTCATGTTCCTGAAACAACTGACGACCTGAAGAAGCTGGAGGAATCATTCTGCTTGCTGCGTGTTTTTTTTTTTTTAACTTGTTACACAAAACATTGTTTTTTCAATTTCAGGAAGTCTCTTGATGCCCTTTGGTTGATTTTGTTTTGCTTGTTATCTGGACAACTAATATTTTTTCCTGTTAGGGGGAAAAAAAGATTTTCCCAAGCAGATTAAAGATGTTTTTTAAGCGTATGAATGGTGACATGGTTCACTTTCATTGCTTTGTTTATTTTTAATAATGAAAAACACCTTAATTTATCGTAGCAAGACGTCCATCCTGGAATAAACCTTGAATTGAGTTTTCGCTGGTTGTTTCTGATTTGTTTGTGGCTTCTTATCTAAGGGAACGCTGCGAGTGTTTTCTCATGCTTTTCTGAAACCATGCCACATGACAGAGTTTTCTTCACAGCGCATCGACGTCTGATGGACAATGACAACCACATTCGTGAGAGGGGACGACTTTAGTGGTTTTGAGGCGGTTTGTTTATTCTAAACAGGTCACAATTAGCTTTAAGAAGTTAGTTTAATCCAGCCCCAATATTAGAAGGATTCTTTGAGGTGACCTCAGTTCTTTTTGAAAAAGAATATGAAAGAAAAGGGCTTTGTGAGTGAGGTGCAGGCCTGCAAAAGGGCAGCTGAGTACAGCTGACCAGGCTCATTTTTGGGAATGAGGACCGCGGGTACCCTGTCCCCTTCTCCTTCACAGCTGAGGTTGCTGTTCAGGGCTTTGCAAAGGCAGTGGCACTCTCGGTGCCTTCAGGCTGGTGGTCTATTTTGCATCTACGTGGATGTGAGCAAGGCAAAGGGAAATCAGGCTGCTGGGCTTTAAAGGAGAAAGGCCAAAATTATGAAGGGGATAAGATGGGGGAAAAAAAGTCCTAATTGTATATTCTGGGTATAACGACGTCCCTCCCAGCCGGGAACCCACCACCTCTCCCAGCCTCCGGGGCCACAGCCAGGCTGGTCGTGAGGGCTGAGGGCAGCCCGGATCCTGCACAGGGGCTGCCAGCCCTGGGTAAGCCTGGGTGCTCAGCGAACAGCCACAGAGCTCCACTCTGTCAGGCGGGTGTAGGTGCACAGGCGGCCACCTCTAAGCACAACAAACGTCCCCATTTGTCCGCTTACCCACCAGTCTGGAGGAAGCCACTGGGGCTGTCCTGCCCACCGACGGCACAGAGGAAGCGCGGCCAAGATATTTTTCTTGGCGCCGGGACCTCCAGCGTTACAGGCTTGCACGTGCCGCCTGACCCCAGCGAGCTGCCTCCTCCGGTGGCCGCGGCTCGTTTCCTCCTGCTCCGAAGGGGAGGCCCTGCTGCTCCCGCATGCCGATGATGGCATTAGGATCGTATGTGCGTGGGTCATTTTCACCTGAATAACAGCATTATTCTTCCCGAATTGCACTGCTGCCGTCCCTGCTGGAGTCACCAGTTTTTACTGCCTTCATGAATTTTTAACAACCTGTGCAATTAAAAACTCGAACAGTTACGCAGGATCACAAGCACAGAGAAGATGAGAAAAATCTAGTTTTCTGGAGAGAAGTGCATTCTCTCCCTCTCTGGTTTATCTGAGTTATTTGCCAAAGTTCCTATAGATATTTACACTGTACTCACTGATGCAGTGATATGCATTTTCTGAAGCTGGCCTATGTGCATGAGGCAGGTTAATTCGTACTATTTCAAATGTCCTGTAGGTAGAAGGCAAGTTTGGGGAGCAGACATAGATGCACTTCTTTTCAGAGCTGCAAGAGAGGGGCTTCCAAAATGAGAGCTCGCCCCACTCTGCAAAATGTCTGAAAACAGAATTCAGCTTTGCCTTTCCTGACTATCTAATAACAAAACCAGCCGTGCATCTTGAGCAGGTGCTTTCAAGGAAGAAAAACAAAATCTGTAAGTAGGATTATGGCACAATTTCAGCAGTAACTAAAAGGATCTGAGTCTGGCGGTGAGAACAGCTGCACCTAGAGACCTCTTGGACAAACAGCTGGACCAGGCCCAAAGGAGGGCTGTAATTGCCACATTATTACATTAGCTACCAAAACATGCGAGTTGTTGCGCACAATCTCTTTGCCAAATGGTGGTGGTATGGCTACTGCTATTTTTATAAGCTCTTCTTGCAGCACTGATGGAAAAGTCCTGGTCAAGACTGGAAACCTAGGGTATTCATTTCTGCAGAAATACAGGGGAAAATATTAACAGGAAGGGGATTATGGAAAATGAAGAGGGGCAAATACCAAAATCATGCCGTGCCTGTCTGTGTGTGCAGACGCGTGCTGCCCTTGAGCAAGGAGGACGCACGGCTCTGTCCAAAGGAGGATCCAGCTGGTGACCATGCCAAGCCCCGAGGGCACCGCTGGGCTGCGGTGACCCTGATCAGCCTCACCTGGGGTCTCCCCATGCCCAGGGGCTCTATTTAAGCTCAGCCCAGGGCCCTCAGCCGCTTAACCTCTCAGCCTCTTAACCTTCTTGTCTTAACCCCTCTGTCAAACGCATTCAGAAGCTCATTGCCCTGTTTTCTACTGCTGACTCATCCAGCCTGTCATTTGTTTGACCCTGTGGCAAGTGTGGGAAAAAGCTGAGAAGGGAGGGATGGAGCCTGGGTGGATGGGGGAGAAGGACTGAGAGGATGTGAAGGATGCGTCCCAGGTGACAAGCACCTCGCTGGGTTCTCGCTGCTAACGCAAGTGATCAATTCGTTTGGTCTACAACACTACTCATTCTCCAAAAAACGGACAACTTGCATTTGTTTGACCCTGTGGCAAGTGTGGGAAAAAGCTGAGAAGGGAGGGATGGAGCCTGGGTGGATGGGGGAGAAGGACTGAGAGGATGTGAAGGATGCGTCCCAGGTGACAAGCACCTCGCTGGGTTCTCGCTGCTAACGCAAGTGATCAATTCGTTTGGTCTACAACACTACTCATTCTCCAAAAAACGGACAACTTGTTTAATAACAGGAGAACAAAAATTGGTGGGGGGGGGGGGGGGCATGGTCAGCACTCCAGGCACATAAAAATCAGAAAGGAAACCAAAAAGGTTTTGATGAGGTTTAAATGTGGGCCTTGTAACAGTGCTGGGAAATGATGAAACATCCTAGGCATCCATCATTACCCTGATTTCAAGACAATAGGTCTGAGGGCCCGCTTGGTGCAGGGTTAGGTCAGCCTTTCCTGCCAACCTTGCGGCCACAGTGAGCTGTGAGCCCGCGGAGCCCCTTGCCAGGGGCACAAGAGGAAGCACCAGGGAGATGCGGGGAGTCGTGTGGATGACAGCTGAGTTGGTAATGCATAGCCAACGACTTTGAAGTGCAGGTCCTGTTCCTGGCCCCTTCTCTGCTAGGTGTCTGTAGCTGACACGGTTTTGCCCAGACGACCGAGGCTGATGGACTTGCCTAGTGCGAGCCCTGGAGACCTGGGGTGGAGACTTGCTATGCTGCTCTCAGCACTGCTGTAGCTGCACTTGACCTGTCTCAAGTCCCTTGTTTGTTAAGCAAAGGTAATTACTCTTGCTCTTCTCACAGGACTGATGAGCTGTTGATGACTATAATCTCATTTGCTCGGTGCTGCAGCATCACTCTGTGTGGACAGGGAGCTTTGGGGAGTTGCTCGCCTTGGCCAGTGTTCCCTCATCTCCTTGTTAAAAGAAAACCCTACTTCTTGATTCCTCCAACTCCCTCAACACAAACATACGTGATATTCCACACAGAGCCTTGGCTTTGCATTGCCACCTTCCCAAAGGGCGGCGGAGGGGTGCCTCGCCCTGAGCAAGGCTCAGCTTTCTCAGCAGGATTTCACGTTACTTCTTACCATACTCCGCTGCTCATGGTAAGAGTGACTTTGTGTAGGATGCTGTGACACTTCTAGCGTGACCTAGTGCTCAAATCACGTACCCTGCAGCCAGGAGATACGTTCAGCTGGCTTACTGGATGACCGGGTCAATATCTTTTTCTCCCCATACCTCCCTGTGATTCTTATTCCCTGTGCAGGGTGCTTTGAGTGCTCCAGATGGAAACCTGCACAAGGAGGCCAGCAGCCATCGTGGCTCCCCTTCTGCTCTGGTGTAGGTATCCTCCGGCACAACAAGCCCCGTGTGTGCATTCAGTCCTGCCCATAGCACCGTGCTCAGCTCAGGGAGCATGAGGGACACGTCCGAGGTCAGCACTGCGTTCACTCTGTACGAGGCAGCTAGAGCAAGAGAAGCTTTAGCCAACATTTTCTCTTCCATGAAAACCACCCACAGGGCTTCACAGAGCTGTGTGTGCGAGCATGTGTGTCTAGAGACACAGGACGCGTGTTCCCACTTTAGCCATTCAAGAGCAACAGTGTAAATGGGCTCCCCAGGGAGCCCTGGCTGCCTCGCTGCTGGAAGAGACACAGCTGCAAAGCATCATTCAAGAGGAGAAAGCGAACATGGGAGAAATGGAGGTTGCCTCAGATGCTTTTAAAAAGCTAGTACTGTTGAACTCGGAGCTACTGTTTTCAGCCTGGTGTCCTGTTTGATTTTGTGGCAAAATCACATGGCTGAGGTCATTGCTCACAGCTGCACAGCAACGTCGTTTTTAAGGCTGCAGGGCTCTCTGACTTATGATCCTGAGAGATCAAGTAGAAAGAAAATCTTGACCTTGAAAAGGGGAAAAGCCTCTAAACCCTTTGACCACCTAACTGCAAAAATAGCCAAGAGAGCTAGGAAAAAGCCTACCCAAATATAATCCAGTATGTATAAATAGGATCCCTCTTCCCCAATGTTCTTCACTACAAAAGGAAATGTCATGTTGAGTCAACCTGTGACCCAGATGAAATGACATGTATTTGTTTATTTTACTTATGCTCCTGTTTACATTATGTTGCACTTGGTGGACATATTTTTGGGCATGCTGTTGCATTCCAGTGTCAAAATTATCAAAATGCGTTTTTGTATTTGCTGCCTAAACTCTGTCTGAGGAATTATGTTTCTGGGTATCAGTCACGTAAATGAACAAGCTCTGTGTGTGTGTGTGTGTGTGTGTGTGTATGCACACTTGCTAAGTAAGAACTCATTGCTCTGCAAATTAAACCTAATTATGCATACAGAATAGTGATGAAAGCCTTTCTGCTCTTCATCAGCTACATGATTTTAAAGAGGAGGAGGAGATGGGTTTGCTACCTGGGCCAGTTCCAGGAAAGTGTTTTAGTGGATGCTACACTGATGTCTTAACCCTTTGTTTTATGGGCTATTATTTATAAGGCAACTGTGAGATACCAGTCCAAGGAATATTTGGGATGTTCCTTTTCACCCTCTGAATGTGCTTTTGTTGCTCTGGATATGTCTTGCAACTAGTGTGGACGCTTTAGTTGATGGTGGATTTTGTGGGCCATGGAGCGTGCTTGCTGCGTTGCGGCTGGCCATTCCGGCAGCGCGCTTGCTATGTGGTGGTGTTCCGGACTCCTGTTTGGGTGACGTGTGCTTCACAGGTGGGGATGCCTTGTAACTGCTTGGGAATCATCGGTAGCTGTTTGTCATGCATTACTTTATTTGATAAGAAGCTATTTTCTCACTAGCCACCTGGATGCTTCCCATACAAACTGCACATGCGAGGGTCTATTCATGTTGGCCTACACAATGGATTTCCTTTCCATGAGCATTCTTGGAAATAAAGCTTTGCTCCCCAAGTGTCTGTGAATAACAAGGATTATGGAATCCACCTAAACAAAGCAATGTTTTTAGTAGCAAGATCATTTGTTGATACTGTTGTGCTACGTTTTCCTAGCTCCTATTTCAGTGGCCCACCAGCGGCTCCAACTTTTGTTTGAGTGTTAGCACATATGTACAGAAGGGTTGGCTTGGGAGAAGGTTGCAGGACGGAGACCAGAGCCCTGGATTGTTTTATTGCAGGAATCGGCTTAACTCATATGAGCTCATTCTCTGCTCTTCATTGCATTGTGTTTGGCAGTTCCTGCAGCATGATTGCATCTAGGTTAAGTGGCATTGTTCTGGAGTCCGGCAGGGAACAATCCTGTATTGACTAAGTGTGGGGAAAGGACAAGATGATCTCATAGGTTTTCACCATTTTTGGTACCTGTGCTTCACTTGTATGTCCATTCTTTTAGCTTTCTTCTCTCTCCAAAGGTGGTAATTCTCCATGTGCAACAGATGGGATTGTTCCATGAAACAGTGCAGTTTGGAGCCTGTGCGTTAGGCAGGATGACTTGCTTTCCATTAACGTTGGCCAGAAGAGACACTCATCCTGTCAGGCCCCAGATTACGGGGCTGCTTTAAGCAAGCGAAGGACCTGACTTGCCCAGACACCAATGCTTGTACTTGTCAGCATTAGCTCTCCTGCTTCCCACCACCTCCATTGAGTGCTGCTCTCGGGCAGGGAGGTTATGGGAGAAGCCGCAGAGGACCAGTGCAGAAAAGCCTCTGACTGCCCCAAGTATCACGCAGACCTTGGAGGATTGCATCATTCAGGCTGACTGAGATCTGTATGAATGTCTGCTGAGCAGAGCTTATACTGCACGAGCTGCCCTAGGAATGCACTTGGAGCACTATCATTATGGACTTGGACTTCCCTGGAGAAAAAAGGACTGCCTAGACCAACAAAGGTGTTTCTGTTTGACTTAGTTGGAGGCATCTGTTGAAGGCGGATAGGCTTTCCTAGTCCTTCTGAAATTGTTTTAAAGGAAGAACTTAATTTTCCACCAGGACCTCCTTCCTCCATCTCAATTTCTGTCTGTCAGTATCTTTTTCTGTGCAAATCACAGTTCAGAAGCAACCAGAGTGGTTTCATCCCTGTCACACAGATTTTATTTGATTATTATTATGTTTTCTGCAGTACTTCCCACACACCTGTGACACTCAGAGTCTGGGTGACATGTGGTGTGTGCCAGGTGCTGGAAGGGGTGTGAGAGGGGTCCCTCTCCTGCCAGCTGCTGGACAGGACTTTGCACAGGTCTCTGCAGCCACATTTTGTGAATCTGCACTTCTGCGGCCTGTGTGTGGGTCAGATAAACATGTTTGTGGGGGCAGAAGCTGCAAAGGTCCCCCTGGGAGCTGGCTGGGTGATGCAAAGCAAGGTGAGCCTGGAAGGATGCTAAGTCATGCTTGCCATTGCTGATTTGGGCTATTCTAAGAGGAGTTGGGTGACAAAACTCTGTCCCACAGCAATTTTAGAAAGATTTTTACTTTCATAGAAGCATAGAATGTTTTGGGCTGGAAGGGACCCCCAGAGCCCATCTAGTCCCACCCCCTGCAGTGAGCAGGGACACCATTACCCAGATCAGGTTGCTCAGAGCCCCGTCCAACCTGGTCTTGAATGTTTCCAGGGATGGGGCCTCCACTGCCTCTCTGGGCAACCCGTTCCAGTATTTCACCACCCTCGTCTTGAAGAATTTCCTCCTTATATCCAGTCTAAACCTACCCTGTTTCAGTTTAAAACCATTACTTTCTGCTATGGCAGTGGCAAGCTCCAAGGATGTACCATCTTGCCTGTTACAGGAAACTACAGATGCAATTTCTCATCCATTCACAGAAGCTTCTCTAGCTTGTATTTAGCTAAAGGCATCAAAATGCATCTGAAAGGAGACCAGTGTCATTTCCAGGCTTCAGTGAGGGAAACTGAGGCATCAAGCGATGAAGTAATAGATTCAAGGCCACCTGAAGACCAATTGCAACTTGAGCATTAGGTGCATGTCCTCTTCCCAGCATGGCCCCCCATAGCCTCATGCAGTGAACCCCAGCACTCCTCCCCTGCTCGGAGAGGAGGGCAGGGCGCTGAGCTT
>KL283096.1:0-14883 GCA_000699545.1 Podiceps cristatus | reverse complement strand
AGGTTTCCTCGAGGCTGAGTGCAAAAGATACCCTGGCAATGAGCAGTAGGTGCTGTTGCACAGGCATGTTGGAGAAAAGTCTGTTTGTGCCAAATGCACTGGAGAAATTGTTTTGGAACGGTTCATTGGTGTGAAGATACGGCCTCAAAATAGCGTCAGGAGCAGAGGAACTGTAGCGATACGCTGAGGATGTGCCAGCTGTCTGCATTAGAGAGGAGGGCGATAGATTAGGAAGGAACATGAGTACGTTTACTCCCCCACGTTTTTCCACAGACCTCTAAAATAATTCTGGCGTTTTTTTTGCCGCTCTTTCCCAGCCATGGGTGCTTTTCATGACCTTTCACAAAGGCATGTTAGGGTTGTACTGCTGCTGGGGAGGCACAACAGCAACGCTGTTCCCCATGGGACTCCCTTGTCTCTGGTCATTGGAAGGTGGATGGAAGATACTGGATGGGAGATGAAACCTTTGAACTATATAGAACTTGAAGAAGCAGGTGAACCCTGGGGACTCGGGGAAATGTGTGACCCTTTCCTGATTGCTCAGGTGAGATCAAGGCATGATATGGATATGGGTGAGGGACAGGGCTATACAGCTATCCAATAGCCCAGCCTTGGGCACACCAGTGCCCTTCCTGTGATGGGGCGATGTGGCTGGAGGAAGGAGCGGGGTTTAGAGGTTTCAGCCCCCTGGCCTCTTTCCTACAAGCTCTCCCTGAGCACTCCCCTCATGCACAAACACACAGTCCTCATTGCCAGCATGATGCTGCAGCTGCCATGAGAGATCCAGGCAAATCTGATAATAGGGGGGTGAAAAAAAAAAAAGCAACCCAGGAATGAAAAGAGCCCTCTGTCACATGTGGGTTATTTTCAAAGAGTGGCATTTCTGTTTTCCCAGGCAACAGCAGGCTGCGAGGCGACTTGGGTGGGCAGGTGACCAGAGCGAAGCGGAGAGCTACCAGCTCCAGCTGAGATGAGGATGCTGTTTATTGTAAATAGAAAGCTATAAAAGGAGGGAGGGACTGTGGAGAGGGAGCTGGGGAGATCTCCATGGAGATACTTAACCTGCTGCAATGGGTGCCCTCAGGGATTGGCACCGACCATGTCCTTAGGAAGAAAAGCGCCTGGCGCAGGCATGGCAGGATCCTTGCTGCACAGGCTGCCCGCAGTGATGTGGAGCTTTCCAGGCCTGCTATTCAGCACACAGGAAAAAATGGCATTGAAACGACATTAAGGTTGGGACCCAAGCCATTATAAGCCAAGAAATTCAAAAAGTGCAGGACAGCTGTTTGCTCTCAGTGAGGGGCCCAAAGCCCTGGAGGAGGGGGAGTGGGCAGAGGAGAGGGAGGGCAGGGAGAGGATGCTGCTTTGCAGGGGCTGTCAGTGCAGTGGCTTTCCTTGTCTCTGAGGGTGGCAGAAAGTATCCCCTGCGTTTATACTTACTGTTATATTTTGGAGCAATACTCGACGGTGTGAAAGCTGCGAGAATAGAGAGAGAGCCTGCGAGAATAGACTTTGCTGGAGGATAAATGACTTGATGGGAATTTTGTGATTCACCCCAAGGAGGGAACAGCACCTGTTCCTCTGTCTGGGGATATGGGTAAGATCACTGCCAGCTCCCTGCCTGCTCCAGACCCCTGGGGAAGGCCTGGGCTAATATCTGTGGATGAGCTATGATGCCTTTGCTTTATGGCACTGAAGTCGAAGTTCCTCCCTCCCTCCCTTTCCAGCACTGAATGAAGTTAGGATGTGTGCCCTGGTGTGCACTTCACCTGTTCACAGTTTGGGTTCATCCTCTGTCACTATTGTGTCTGAGCACCACAGCACGGCAGGGGTGGGAAGGGACCTCTGGAGATCTTCTAGTCCAACCCCCTGCTAGAGCAGGATCCCCTAAAGCAGGTGGCACAGGAACGCGTCCAGGCAGTTTGAATATCTCCAGAGGAGCCCCCACACCTCTCTGGGCAGCCTGTGCCAGGGCTCTGTCACCCTCACAGTGAAGAACTTTTTCCTCATGTTCAGGCAGAACTTCCTGTGCTCCAGCTTGTGCCCGTTGCCCCTTGTCCTGTCGCTGGGCACCACTGAGAAGAGTCTGGCCCCATCCTCTTACACCCACCCTTGAGATATTGATAAGCACTGGTGAGGTCCCCTCTCAGTCTTGAGATCTCTCATGTAGCCATTGTGCTCTGTGAAGGGGAGAGGGGTCTGAGGCTGCGGTTGCTGAAGGCTCAGGCTGCTTACTTTAGGGTCTCAGAAGGTGCCTGCGCCGTGAGAAGACCAGACTCTTGACCCCAAATGTCCTCACAGCCATCACACTGCAGGTACACCCATCATCCTTGGGTTCAGATATTCACCCCCCTATTTTTCCTGAGGAAAGTGGGGGATACTACCAGCTACTCCTTTCCAAGCTGCAGTGCTCTCCCAGGCGAAGCACAAGATTCATGGCATTAGAAGCAGACAAGACATGGAGCAGCTGTACTCGGTAAGCCGCGGTGCTCATCTGGCAGGCACACATCTGAGCTGTGCTGCACTAGCATTTGGGACCGTCCTGCTCGAAGGAGGAAAGGACCGAGGGACACAAGACTGCAGTCTCCATTTGAGCTGGTGCAGGAGGGTGAAGGGAAATGACAACGTGGAGCCAGCCCTTTTACCTTCTTTTTCCCAGAGCTGGAGTGTCAGCAATGCATACGATGAAGTGATGGTATGGGTTGTGCTAATGTGCCAAGTGCTGCGTCACACGAATATGGAAACCACCGAATCCACCTAGCATAAACAAAGGAAATGTGGAAATGATTTACTGTAAAATTAATAAAAATGCGATCCATCTAAAAGGGAAATGCACAGACCACACTTCGGGGTTTGGGAAGGGTCAACAAGACAGAAGGGGGAAGAGAGCAGAGAGAAAGGTTCCCTCTGCAGCCTTGAGCTGGACTCATCCAGCACTGTCGTGCTCTGGTCTCTCTTCCCCGGGAAGGGCGCAGCAAGCCAGGAGAACTGCCCTGAGGAAAGGTGGCTTTGCTTCACGTCCTGAAGGTGTCATTGGGCATTGCCTCTGTAAGCGAAGTGGAGAAGGATATGCTGCTTCCTCCTCAAGATAATGTTGTTTAACCATTTCAATGACCTCTTGATATCAGTAAAAGGGAGGCTCGGGAACACTCATGGCCTTTCTCTGGGGATGCTGCCAGTGGAGAAACCACCTCTGTGGTGTCAATCCTTGCTTGCCTTGCCCCTGGGCACAGGGTGCAGGGGAGCTGGTTTGGGAGCACACTTTTGTTGTGTGGGGCTGTGAGAGCCAAGGGAGCAGCTGGCTGTGTCGTGAAACTGGCCGACCAGAACAGGAGTCATTTCCCTTTTCCCATATTCCCTGCAGGAAGCGGCGGGTTGTCAGCAGGTTGCGTGAGGTTAAACAGTCACATCTGAAGTGTTCCTCTGCCGTGGCATGTCTAAACCTCTGCAGCCCCATGCCTGGCCCTGCACACTGGCTGTTGCCAATAGTGGTGTGAAAAAGGCAAAATACCTGTAGGATAAAGAAGTAAAAATTTAAGGGACCTGAAGGGACAGACACTGCCTGACTCTCCTCTTTCACAGATTTATTTCTCCTGAGTCAGGCAAATTTTTCCAGATTTATTCCAGCAGAAGTCAAAAGAGGAGTGAAGCCATAAGAGAGATAATTGCAATAATTAATTATCATTTGTATACTTCACTGTTAGCTTGGCTAAGTGATGTGTGTGCATATACTGGACTATTTGCAAGATTGCAAAGAGGATGTGTTGGGACGGATGATGGAGGTTAACAGTTCCTCCTGGCATCTGACATACAATGTTTCAGAAGGAGAAAGGTGTTGGTATCATTTAAAACTGCGCTAGTGGAAATATTAAAAACTAGTGTCCGAAGGAGTATTACTGGGTTGAGACTAAGCCAATTTCTCTCGAGATATTTTCTGTCTCTAATTTATAAAATTCTTGATAGCAGGAGGTAATTGAAAGAGTAGACATTCATTTAAATGTGCATAAGAGATAAAGATCAGGGAGAAACTGAGAGTAATACTCAGACCAGCCGTTTATGTCCCCTTTGTGCTTTTAACAGGAGACTCTGGGTCTTCATCATACTTCTCCACCATCCAAATTCCACCCCTTAGAGCCGCCCTCCTGCCACACAGAAACTTGCAGGTCAAGATAAAAACCAAACACACGGGAAAACGACAAAACCCAGGTCCTTTTGTTGCTTTGGTAATGCCTGTGGCTAGAGGACAATCAGATCTCACCCTTCAAGGCATCTTCTGGCCAGAAGAAACTTGCTTCCCTGAACCAGCCAACACAGAGCAACACAGTCCATGAAGTACTTCCCAAGGGAGTTTTCCTCTGCGTCCCAGGTCTGTCAGACGTGGGACACCAGCGCTAGTGGAGAGACAGTCTGAACAGAAGTAGCAGTGGGAGCTGCCCTCGGGACTACAATGGCTTTTGGAGGGCATTAGCCTTGACAGTCATGTTATGTAGCCCAGATGTCCCCTGATTTTCAAATGTTATCTTCGAAATCTCCAACACATCTTCATTCTTACCACCATGACAGTCCTCTAGGCTCTTCTCCTTTGGGCCATTATGAAGAAAAGCTCCATAGGGGGGACAGAGAAGGATGAAAGAATGGCCAAATTTGAATGGATGGACTATTTAATGAGCCTATCCAAAGCAAGAGCAGGAGATTATTGGTTCAGTGGAAAGGAATGACTGAGGAGATGTAATCAGCAGTTACCTGAATTGCTGATTTGCATTCCCCCACCAAGAGTCACTTTTCTGAACTCTGGCATTGCATATAACCTTTAAAAGTGACAAAGTTACGTAAACTAAATGATTAATAGACCAAAGAATTTTTACATTATTTTCAACATGATGTTTCTTTTATGAAGCAATGCCAGCTACTAACGCAGGCACAACTTCTTCTGAAAATGCTGGATAAATGCCTGCTCTTACTGGTTTTCCACACAGCTGGAAAAGATTCCTTGAGTGGAAAAGTCCCTGGGCAGACAGCATATATCAAAAAAGATCCTCCGTGGATGCCATATGAGCATGCACATTTTCAGAGCCTTTCCCAGAAGCAGGCTGGACCTGGGGAAGATGCGTTTATGGGGAACCTGGCTGTGCTGTGCTTGCCCAGAGGTCCTCAGCAAATGGTGGGGCAGAGCCAGGCTGGCCTTCACCGAATACAGGAGCTGCTTGCGAGTAGCCAGGCATTGTGTTCACAGAGGATCTTCCACTGAAGGCACACCTTCTCTTGAGAGACATCTTCTTTGGTGCTTTGGAGGCAACCTGCCCTCTATCCATAGGGTCTCCCTGCAGCCGTGTGCGATCATGCTGCCGTTTCCTGGGATCATCCGTGCTGAAACTTTGCTCTCCAGCAGGCTTGGCCCTGCGCACCATCTCGCATCTGTGTGGGGAAGGTGGCATCACAGATATGTGCTTGCTGTGTACATCACAGGGAGTGGGGTCACCACGCCTGCTCTGAGCTGTGGGGCAGCTGTGGCCATGGGACGGATGTGCACTGCAGGACCGGGAGACAGCGGGATCTGCCATGACAAGGGAGATGCAAGGAGTCATGCGACTGGATCTGATTCATGTCCTGCCCTGGGAGATGCTGGCTGTGGGCTGTCCGTGCTCAAGCTGCAGGGAACTGCTCCCACCAGGTAAAATGATTCATGCAGGCCCTCAACGTCCCCCCACTTTTTTTTTTTTTTTTTTATTTATTTTCACCCTCTTTATTTTCAGAGTCCCCACAGTACCAGAAATAGTTTTGTTGAAGCATTTTGGTAGCTCCCTGACCCAAACAGGCTTGAAGCAAAATCTGCTTTACTAGTTCAAAATAAAACCATTGCTTCTGAGGCACAGGGGAATAGATGGGAGAGGCTATCTTTAGTAGTCTTAATGTATTGTAGTCTTGTAGTGGTTTTGTTCATTTAAATGTAATTTGGCATTAAATATAATTTCTGCACATAGTGTGGAAAAAATGGATGCTAGAATTCTTTTTCAGTACAGAGAACCTTAGATTAATTGACCAAAAATCGTTGCTTGCACATAATCTTTTATTTCCAGACCATCGTATTTTCTAAAAATATATGCAGGGTCCTGTGAAAATTGTAATGGCTCCAGACTAGCTCTTGTAATGAAGCTGAGGCGTTCTGTTGAGCAAATCAACTATTTCATCAGCCTGTATTTATATTATAAGAAACTACACTGTAGTATGATAAATTCACCATCTGGCGATTTACTGCTCTACACATCTGTATTGTATTATCGGTTTAGACCATGATGGTGAGATTAATCCCTTTTTTATTTGGCAGATAGGTGTTTAGTCTAAGTCAGCTGTCTACGCTTCCTGGTAGACCATGGATGTGTCTTCAAATAGCAGTTTAACCTCTCCTCCCCCTGCTAACACCATTTATCTTTGGACGGGATGAATTATCCTTTGGAAATACCTCTCTTTCTCCCTCCATTGACTTTTGAGAGCGCAAAGACGACTGGCCTCGATCAGATGACAAGGTGGTAAATGGGCTTGGGCTGTATTGATCTCCTCTGGTTCTGTGTGCAGTGAATATTAATATGTGAATACAAATTCATCTGTTAATATCTGCAGAGAAGGATGCTTTAAATGCACCTAGCCAGGTTCAGACTGTCAAAACCGAGAGCCTATAGCTAGCAACCTAAAAGCTTTACTTAGATATTAAAATAAAAGCCTGCCTCTCAAACTCAAAGGGAAGGTTCTCACTGATTTCTGGCTGGGGTTGCCCCCATTTCCAGGGGCACTGTGCCCTCACAGTTCAGCTGCTATGGAAGGGGTTGCCTGAATAAGTATTATGGACTAAGGAGTCTGGATTTGGCCTCATTGTAGAGTCATTTCCTGGCAGTTTTCCTTTCGTTGTGTCTATCAGAATGCCAAATATCTCCTTAATTTTCTATATTTACTTTCCTTCCCTCCTTTTGTGGAGCACATTGTACAAGGCCCTGGTTATGACAATGTCCTTTGTTTCAGGAAATGCTCTGAACATCATACCAGAGCAGTTGCTGTTTGGTGCAGTGAGGTCATTTCAAGAGAAAAGTTTTGCAACATGTGCAAGGTTTGTTTTGCCTGGGGATGGGCGGCCAGGTCTGGGAACTCCAGACAGACAGGGCACATGGGGAAACGCTGGTCAAACCTGTGCAATACTGAAGTCTCCTCAGTAGGAGGAGTGAGCGGAGTCCCTCAAGAAGCAGAAGGAGCTGATGCATTCCTCAGGAACATGCAATACAGAAAAGCAGGTTACCTGGAAAGCACAGATCACAGAGCACTGATGGCTTGTCTTTACGGGAAATCATAGTCCTGCCCACTAGGAAATAATTGTCTCAGTAAAATGCAATGATCAAGATAAGTTTTCTTAAGATACGTCTCAGTTTTGTTCTTGCCTTCTGTCATCAATGACCATTCAAACAACTGAATGACTTGGCAATATCCTCATTCTTTAAAACCAGTAAAGGTAAGGGTGTGAACATTGAGTCCATGAGTATGGCTGCCAGGGATCTTGCCTTCTGCGTTCAGAAAGGCTGTCTTAAGGCAAAACTAGTAGGGGAAATATGTGTCATGCAAGCCTGGCCATAACACAGAGGTTCATGAGCACACGTGGCCCATCATGAAATGCTCCTGTCCTCTGTGGGGTATTTGTGGGAAAGCCCCACCTGGTTGTGACCTCTGCTTCCCTCCGTGCATTCACTCTCCCCATGCCGGCTGCTCGGCTCCTAGCTCCGTCAGTAGCAGGCAGGCCTTCAGAGCTGTTTAAACAAGCCATTAAATTACATGGGCCATTCAAAAGGCAGCATTTGCTGTGGCAGTGACTCTTACCCAGCCCGCAGTTTCCACGAAAGGAAAGTTCTGGTTTTATCAAACTGGTTCTTGTCCTGCAAAGCACCATGCAAGAGTGTTTAGCCCCACAGGTTGACTGGAGATCCTGAATAAGAATATGTTTTTCCCAAAAATGAACAAGACAGACACATGGATAGATCAAACTGGAGGTATGTGAACACGCACTGAGCCTTGACTAAATTGAAAGGTACATTTAATGAGACTTACTAGGGAGCAACACATTATCTCCTGCCACTGGGGCAGGCAGAAACTGTTCTTCCTTGTTTCAGCAGTCTAAAATATTGCATCTGTAGTTGTCCATACTTTTCAAAATTTGGCCCATAATCTTTACCTGAGCCTGTCTGCCCGAATTTGCAGCTCAAACAAGCAGAACCTGGATTTCCACCCAAGGGAGTGCATCCCACAAGCCACCCCAGGGGCTGTGGCCATGTAGGGTGGGACAGAGCAATGCCTAACACAGGGCTTTGACCAGTAGAACCTGTCACTTTCAAGTTATAGCTAAAATAAATACATTATGAAGAAGCTAAACAACAACAAAGCCGGCTTCTGATGCAGCTAAAAACAAAACCAAGCCAACCCAATTTGGAGAAACCCAGAGGCTAAGATAAAGCTTTATCTGTTTCTGGGTTTTCCATCTGGATCAGAGAACTGAGCTGAAATGTTGCTTCTCTATGAGAAACTGTGCCTTCCTCTGCACCCCCAACAACAGCAAAGTGAACAATGCTTTGCATTTGTTGCCAAATCCTATTGTAGCGTAGTTTATTCTTGTCTCTGTGAATGCACTGGCCTTCTCCGTACTTCCGCAGTGCAAGTTCCCTCTGCTAACAAAGGCACCAGCGCTGCTGCAGGCTGTCCACCAGCAGTTCAGCACCCTGACTTCTCATTTCTTATGAGCAAGGCTCAGTGTGACGTTGCAAGCAAAATGCAGCTGTCTGATGCAGTGACCCCAGTCTCTCAACTGCAGCTTTTCCTGCACTGGTGCACAGTGCTCCAGGAAGGCAGAGCGCAGGCATTGCCTTGATGCATCACTGTCGAGAACCCCTTGGTGTGGATGTGGGTGGCTGGTCACTACTGCAGACTAGAAAAGGACCAGGTCACTTTTCCCATATCTCATTTCTTAGTGAATCCAGTTAAAACTTGAAATGTTCCCATCAACAATGTTTCCATGTTATCTCAAAAAGTTTGTGACTCTCCAGATAGGCCAAGGAAGTTTATAGCTTGCTCTGATAAAAAAGTTTATGAGCACAGACAAAATTCTGCATTTGTCGCAGACAGTTTGCAAACAACAAAATTGATTTTTATGCATCTGTGGGGTGAAGTGAGATTCCCGCACAGTCTGATCAGTACCTCAGCTAACCCTTGGAGTGTTCCTTTAAAAAGCTCTCTGAAATTCCCAGAGCCACTGTCTGAAACCAGCACTTCAGCGTGTGACCTTTGCGAGTTACGGTAGCATTAGGCACTGGGCCACTCTGATGCAAGTTCCGCGAAACCTCAGACCATTTCTAAACTTCCATATTGATATATTTCCTGGTTCCAGTGGTGCATAAAAGAAACAAACCCCAGAAAGCCCCACTCTGGATTTCCCCTTGCTCTCTTGTGAGTCTTAAATCCATCATGTTATTCGTTAGCAGCGCCCGTGCTATCACACAGGTTCTGTTGGGTGTCCAAGAAGAGCTGTACACCTTTCACAGGCTGATGCACTCAAAGCCCAGGAGGCAGCAGCTGAAGACAAACTTCACCATACTTCCTTTGCAGGGGTTCCATCGCAGTGACGTATTTCTTTTTTTCTTATTGTCTGCACATGGCAGGAGTTGACCACGTTACATTTGGTCCCAATTCAGTTTCCTGAGGTGCCTCTTCATCGGTTTTATATTGAAGAAGGACAGCTCTTATCCTTCTCCTCACCCCCTGCCTTTGCTGGCATATTGCATCTTTCTGCCTGCATAAAACACCTCTGATGCCAACGAGTTCACTCAAAGGAAAACACCTCCTGGCAATGGATTCTTTGGGGACGTAATGTCTATGTAGAGCTTTCTCTCCTTCTCTGGCATGTAGCTGATTGATAGCCACATCTTTGTGTCCTGATGACTCCAAGTAGCCAGATTAGCCCATATGAACATGAGCAGCCAGCACAAATAGTGACCAGTCTGGTACCTCAATGGCCTAAAGCGTGAAAGAGCACAAATCCTGCAGTTCTGCTATGTGCTGGCTCATATGGGAGCTCATATAATTCAGCCACTGTCTTTTAGGCACTAGTGCCACATCTTTAGCCTTATCTCCTGTTTCCTTTGCACCTCCAGGTCCTTCTCCTCAACTTCAGATCCCAGCTCTCCTGTGGTGCATCTTCTTCTGTGGTGCCCCTAGTGGAAGGGGTCCCTAGAAGGTCCTCCACAGCACATGTGAAGTTAGCTGTGATGAATGAGGACCTTGCTTACTAGGTCCTTACCTGTTTGGCACTTATGACTCCTGAGCCTAAGTAGGAGCTCAAGGAGGGGTAACGCACCTGCACGTGGCTGTCAAAGGAATACGGTAGCAGGAAGAGCCACGACACACATGGGGGACAGATGGGGATAGAAGTGCTGAGAGAAGCCATGCTGGGCCTGAGGCCATTATGCCTTTGCTACCACCTCATCTCCCCTACAAGGTCAGACCTTGCCACAGCTTTCAACACCACTGGTGTTTAACGACTCGTGTTCTCTACAAAAGAAGAGATGGGGAATGGGAAAGCAAACAAGTCCTTTCTTCACCCTTTGTACCTCTCTTTGACCTCTTTCCTCACCTTTCTCCTGAGCCTCACCTTCCTCTGTGGGGATATCTCAGCACGGGCAGTGACGCTTCTTGCCCCGCTTGGGCTACATGTGGTGTATGAGATGTGCCACAGCCACCACTGGCTTCCTCTGGGCCTCGTTGCAGCTCACTGTCAGGTGGGAGCAGATTTTCCCAGGAAGCCACATGGGGTGGGCGGGTGGCAGAGGGACGTACTCGAATAGTGCAAAAGACAGATGTTGTTTGCACACAGTGGAGCCTCCAGAGGCCAAGCGTACTGTGAGCACCGAGGACGTCTTGTCCTCTTCTGTCTGCCAAGCTCCCTGTGGGACACAGCACCTCCTCCTCAGTTTGGGGACTCGCTTACGCTTTCCCTATGTCACATCTGAGGCCAGCAGCTCTCTTGTTCCCTTCGTTCCTTCCCTGCTCTGCAGCATAATGCCATTGCTGAAGAGCTTTTCACTTTGGCTATTTTGGGAGTAAATAGCAAAGTGTTCAAGGTTTGCAAAAGTTTCTATGTCTTATAATTCCTCCCTTCCAAAAAAGAAAGAAAAAAAAAAAAACCACAACCATTAAAACCTTCTCAGTGGATATGTTTTTGTTAAAGAATTGCCTTTGACCAGTGTCCAGAACAGCAACCCACAAAGAGAACGGGTCAGTGTTAGAAGTGAGAGAGTACAGAGGGCTAGGATTAGGCTGAACGCATGATTTGCGGTTATTACCCAAGCACACTTACCTTGCCTCACAGTATACCAGGCAACCCCAGATGTCTTTGCTTCTTAACTTTTCATGGGCAAAATGGACGAAAAAGATTAAAAATCCTGGATCCCTCCTTTCAGCTGTGGAAAGCTTCCTTCTCAGGCTCGTGTTCCACAGAGTGCAAGTGCTCTGATCCCTCCCTGTCCAAGGGAGCAGCTCACCACAGAGCGGGAGGCATGAGGGTCCTCCTGCCTTGCTTTGGACGTGTCTTGCCAGGTCTCAGCCATACGCCAGAGAAGGCCTATTTGGTGCACAAGTATTGCAACAGGATGGGCTTTCTCTATATGAACCTAAGCTGTGGTAGGAACTGAGCTGGAATTTCTCCTGGAGTTTTCCCAGCCTGCTGCTGAGCACTGATTGCTCCCAACAGACATCGATGTCTTGGAGATACAGTTGTGGGCAACTACTTGTGCATTTCTTTGTATTTTCTCTCAAAGTGTCCGATATTTGCTACTTAAGTTGTGTGTTTGTGGTGCTCAGTTGCTTTCATCCCATGATGCTGTTTCTTTTCCATGACCAGAGGTCAGGCTTTTCAGCTTTTTTTTAGGACTCCCCAGGTTTTTAAACCTAGAAATTGGTTTCCATGAAGGTTTATGCCCACAGTTTCAGTGTCAGGAAGGCTCTCAGTAGCAGGACTCAATCACAGGACTCTTTCCAAACACCACAGGGGCTCAGTGCCAAATAAACCAAACCAAAACCAAACCAAAATCTCTTAGTTTTGTATCTCTTTCCAGTTAGGAAAGGTGAGATTTTCTATGACCTGTGGATTTTGTGGCATGATTCACCTAGAGCAGGCAGGGAGTCTCTCCCCACCCCAGCTTCCACGATTGCTGGTTCTTCCCCCCTGGCTCTGCCATTCACTTCTCCTCCCCAAAATGCCTGTGACGTGAGGCTCCCCCTTTTTCTCTCACTCTACCACCCAGCCAGCGCCTTCCTACCCCAAAAGGTCAGGCACTCTGAAGGCAGGTGCCTTGTGCGCTTGGAGGGAGCGCGGCGGCGCGGGGCTGTGACGGACAGGAAGCCTTTTACTCTAATTAGTCTTTGCAGAAGTTTGGCATTTCTCCTCGCAGCGGTTTCCCCACTGATGAGGAGCACGTATTCAGCTCTTCCTTCTCACCTCGCACGTCCGAGCCTCCCGCCGTCTCCCGCTGGGCTGCAGGGGTTCAGTCGTGGATCATGTTGCTCGGAGGAAGCAGGCAGGGGATATGTGAGGAGATAAACACTGTTTTCTGACACTGGGAGGGATTTCTTTCAACTCAGCCACGTTCGCGACCTGAACCTGGATCATTTTTGCACTGGCTCCCCCTCGCCTCCTCCCGCCTGGCCCAGACTCGCCAGGCTTTTGTCTGGTTAATCAGTACAACTCCTTCCAGGGCTTCCTGGGGGCTCTTTGGCCGCTGGGTTATGAAGACCCATGAGTTCATTGTTTAAATTAAGTTCTTCTATATGGAAACACCACTGGTTTCCCATATGGTCTTGGCAAAGCCACCATCCGCTCCCCACCTAAATTAAATTTCACTAATTGAATTAGTTACCATTTTATCAGCTGCCGCTTTGCAGTAGTTTGCAAACCCCCAGGGGCACAGGCCACGCGCAGTCAAGAGCTTCCCCACCTCACTCTCTCATTTATCATCGTGACAACACGCAGTGCTGGGAGAAGCAGGGGGGTGGAGAGTACCCTGCCCTTCCCAAGCATCCCAGCCATCTCCGAGCATCCTAATGATTGACCTCTGTGAGTGAAGCAGCCCTGTGCTGACCCCGGGCTGCTGAAAGGAAGCATTCTCCCCTTTGTAAAAATCCCCCTGTGACAGCGGCACGGGCTGGGCTGAATGCAGGAGTGTCAGAAGGGAAGCCCCGCACGCGGGCAGCAGCACCCTGGGACGTCGCAGCTTCCATATGCCAGGGGACTAGTAGTGACAGGCCTGGGCTCAGGGGACAACGCCGCCCCGCCAGCCCGTGGGCCAGAAAGGGAGAGGAGGGCACGTGGAAAAGGACGGCCTGAAATGGGTTTGCCAGCGTCTGGCAGTGGAGCGTGAAGCGTGTCAGTGAAGCGTGTCACCTGCTCCAGCCCCTGTCTTCCCTCGGCAGGCACCGGGGGCTTGGCTATTGTTGTATCCCGGCGGGATGCTGCGGATGCTGCGCCGGGCTGGGTGGCATGTGCCCAGCGCTGCCACTGGTGCTTCTGGCTACTGGACTGCGCACGTCTGCGCAGGGCTGCGGCCATCCGCAGGTGCTGGCAACCCTTTGGAAAGTGTTGGCTCTCATGTTACAGCCTTTGGGGGGGCTCGGGGAGGGGGAGTGCTGTATAGAAGCATCATCACCCCATGCTTCCTGGCTTGCTGTCCTGCACCACTGCCGCCTCTCTGCAGGGGAGGAGAGGGATGCACAGAAGCAGTGGACTGGCTGGGGATGTAACCCTCTGGACTCAAAGCACGAGGAAATGCTTTCCAGGGACACATCAGCACTGCATAACACTTAGTGGTGTGGGAATCCCTCTGTGATGGAAACCAGAGACTCTGTGGGCTTAGCAGGCTGAGCTTATCAACCATATCAGTTTGAATTTAGACCCCTTGCTAAAGGTAGACACCTTCGCCTAATTTAGGTGCTGCCAGACCTGAGTTTGCTTTGCAGATGAGGCAATGACCCTCTGGTAATGATGATCAAGTTAGTTATCTGCAGGATGCACCTGAGTGAGAGCCACTGCCTTCTATAGCCAAACTCCACTGCTTTCAAGATAACCTGTCAAAGGGTGACCTGGTTTTCCTCTGTGGACCTGTGATGCAGAAAACACATAGATGCCCCTGGAGGGAGGGAAGCCAAACCTGAGAAGGAAGCTGCTACTCCAGTGTTGAGCAGGGTCAGCACCCTTCTGCCCACAGCCACCCACCCACTTGCCTTTCTGCAGTGTATACTTAAACAAAACAAATCTGTTAAAAAATGATCAAAGCTGAATGTGCATTTCACTGAAGTCTGGCTAACACCCAATGTATCATATGTCCTTGATAAAAAGACGACTCATTTCAGAAATCCTGCAAGGGTATTTGTATATCTGAGAAAGAACGGTCCCAGGAGTTCTTGCAAGTCTTTCACACTCAGCGAGGGGTTGGTGCTTCATTTTCATTACTACTCACCAATTTATGTCCCCTGACCAATTTTAACAATTCCTCATAAAACATAAAAAAAAAATACAGACAGAGGTCACCATAACAAATGAGTCAGAAAGTGTTCAGAACAGATTTCTTGGGTAGGAAGTGGGATTTCTCTGAGCCGATTACCAGTTTCACCCTTCTGAGTCACACTGTAGGTTTTCACCTGGCTTTCTGCTAAGATATATCTGTTGACTCCCATTTTTCCCTCTGCAAATAGACTTTAATAAACATCAGGTATTGATTTTCAAAGCAGACCATGACTGCATTAGTGATGTTATGAGATGATGAACAGAAGCTGTGAACATGACACCAAGCTGAGTGGTGCGGTTGA
>JMFS01112104.1:0-12341 GCA_000699545.1 Podiceps cristatus | reverse complement strand
CCTACAATTCTATGATTCTATGATTCTACCAGTTTATGTATTTAATAAAATTAAGACTGTTCAGATAAAGTTCTAAATAGGAAACTAGGTAGACTTAGTAGGACACTGCTTTTTTACTGAAAAGTATGATGAACTTCTGATTGTAATTCAGTGTATGCAATATAGACTGATATGCATGAAATATATGGGTAACAGCAAATATAAGATGTTGGAAAGGTCACAGAAATCTGAAATACAAGTGAAAAAAATAAATAGAAAAGGTTAAAATGGAAAGATGGAGAGATTTAAAACAAGTATGAAAATTGGCAGAGGCTTAAGATGTTTTACGATAGAAGGGCTGTAGAACTGTAAACAAGAAGCTAAGAAGTCTGAAGAGAATAGAGAAAACACTTAGAAAAATACATAGACAAAATCCTGAAATCAGCAGAGGCAATGTGAACATGTGAGATTAATAACACAGATTAAGTGTTAATCTAACTCTACTAGCTTTGGTTACATTAAAAAAGTGCAGTTGACTTTAGGGGAAATAACTGCATAAATAAAACAAATATGAATTACTACACTTTTATCACACATATGATACAAAGTGAGCTCTCAGGAACAATCTTCCAGAGAAAAGTAACTTCTGAGAACAGTGGACACATGCATTTAGAAAAAAGGTTTTGTGTAGATAGATATAAATGCAGATGTGCATTATAACCAATAAAGACTCCAACTACTAAAATACAGTTAGGTATTGTGAAATCAAGAGATTACAGGGTACCTGATATGAGTGGAATAAAGAATTTTGACTAGTGGTTCATGAGCAGAACTGCTGTAAAGGAAGGATTTGGGATTGGTGATGAGAACTACAGGCCATTCTTCAAAGTTAAGATCTGCAAAGCTAAGGAGGTCATGATCAAACGCAAGGATCCGGTACCTATAATGAAAGGAAAAAAAATCTGTTGATATAAACCACTGCATGCACAGCTGATTCCCATGCTTCCCAAGTTTCTAAACAGTCTTATTTGATTTATTTTCCATTTATTCTCTCCTGCAGTTGATCCTGTATTAACTGTGCAGCTGGTTACCTATGATCAGGTTCATTTGATTATAAATCACTGAAGCAGCACTCAAAATTCAAAATGTCAAGATCTACTGAATTTTGCACATGAATCAGATAGATAAACATTATGTTAAAGAATTCAAAGGTAATGTACATTACTATAGTGTCTGGGTAGGTAGTCTACCTATAGACAAAGACCACGGTGTGCTCTCTTCCTGTATGTGTACAAGTATCTTTCTTAGGATTACTGCAGAATAAAAGCTAATATACTAGCATACATTCCAAGTAGTATCAGATGATTTTTTGATATGCTGCTAAGATAACATTTCTCAGGTAGACTATTTTTGTCTCTAGAATTCTAACAGCTGGTGCAGAGCATGGGTATTCTGAAGCAGTGATGCTGAATTTTATTACAACTTATTTGTCTACTTAATACTAAACACATACTTAAAAGAACATTTAGATGTCCTCTTTTTAATTTCTATACATCAACAATGAATAAAAAAATTACTTCACTTAATTTATTAGCACACTGCTGGTATAAGAAAAAAAAAAATCCCAAACTTACACAGAGACATTTTTCAAACGCATTAATAGTAATAACCAGTCAGGCAGATCTAACGCTTCTTTCAAATTCTCCAAACAGCATAAAAGCGAATCATGGTGTACTCAGGTAGGCTCCATATAATAATTTGCTCACACAGGGTTTACTTACCTCCTATTATCCATCCAGTCTCCCAGTTCGAGTTCTAGAGTGCCGCCACGGTGTTGACTGTGCAAGGCTGGCATCAGCCCACCCATTGTATGAAGATGTCCACATAAATAGGCTGTGGCAGAACTAATAAAAGAACATAAGAACTGTGACTATTTGGGTGGGAAGGAAATACCACTGCAGAAAAACCAAAAAGTGACAGACAGGTATGTGAAGAGAGGCAAGAAATATACTTCAGACTGAAAACATATAGGGGGAAAAAAAAAAAAAAATCTTACCTCATTAATGTTCGTATTCCTGGAGCTGGGGAGATGATTGTTGAGGTAGGAAAATGGCCAAACCAGATGGTATGATTGCTGTGCAGACTTTCTGTTGCCATCAGAGAGAGCTCTTTCATTTGATTCTGAAATGGGCAGGTGTTTGAAAGACAAACAAACCAACCAACCTGTTTAACTCTCAGGCTATTTGGAAAGAAAAGCAAAATGAAAGCAGAACAAAGCTAATGAAGAATGCCTTTTTTTTTAAAAAAAAAAAAAAAACACAAAAAACAAACCCAAAAAACCAACACAACAGAGAATACTCCCAGTTGTTTCAGGGACCAGTGGATGAACAAACCATACTACCAGACGTATCCCTAAAATCCAATGGTGGAAAAAGAAAGTGAAAACAAGACACTCAGTACCTTCCTTGCAATCAAACACAGGAAAAGTTCAATATAAAGAAAGATTTTGATAAAAGGTATTTCTATCCTTTCTGCTGCTTATTTGTGTACTCAAACATGACATGCTGGAATTGATTTTACAAACATCTTTACCTTACAGTTATCAGTTACCCTACTATCTCTTGAGTTGCTAGATGGCCTTTTATAGGCATGCCAGACCACAGAAACTGTGCACCGTATGCTTCAGTCATTTAACTGGATGAACTATGATGCTGAATCTTGAAAATATTACTCAGCCATTGCTGTTGAAGTTAAGCAAAAGTAACACATTACACAGCAGGTAAAATTTCTCCCCTTTACTTGTCTGACTGCCAATATTAAATGAACCACTCAGTGTCCAGAGAGACTCCCAATACCATTAAGATCTCAAAGTCTAACAGAGGAGGCAGGAAAACTGAAATGAGAAAAGAACACAAATCCACTCTTGCACCATTTGGTAGATCATCTTTTAGGGTAACCCAGAGAACCACCAACATATTCTTTTCCCTCCTACCTGAAAATAAATGCTGAAAGGCACGAATAAAGGAAATGGAAATAAAGGTATATTAAAAAAATAATTAATTCAGTATACCATTCTGGGTTAATGTGAAGGGCTTATTAAGTGAAATCGTATTTCCTTTGCCTTTATGAATATTTGCCTTTAAGAATATTTTTACCTAGGCTACGCAATCAAATTACTGATAGAAATCTATTTTTCAAATTCCCAACAGAGGTTTAATTCTTAACAAAGTTACAAGTATCTACCTTTACCTTCAGTTTTCTGAAAAAAATCTGCAAATGATGCTCCCTGGACTCCTGCTGCTGGCTAATTAGCATGCAAATGCCTGATTTACTGCAGCCAAGGACAGGAGTTCTAGACTCAACTGCATTTCTTAGCTCCTGGAGAGTTAGCCTGCAAATCTACTGCACCCACTATGGGTTACACTAAACAATGAGAACTGTACTTGGCACACCTACATCACCTTTCATCTCAGTATGACCAAG
This sequence comes from Podiceps cristatus, assembly GCA_000699545.1. NCBI lineage: Eukaryota > Metazoa > Chordata > Aves > Podicipediformes > Podicipedidae > Podiceps > Podiceps cristatus. The sequence goes on along the minus strand of JMFS01112104.1, from coordinate 8,879 downwards.
AGCTTTAAAAACACTTAATTAAATGTCGAGCCTCCTTTAGACAAGATTAGAGGGAGAACATTTTACTTTTCATTGAGGTCGTTATTGCAGTCAAAATATGACATCTGTTTACCAGAACACAGTAACGAAAGAACAATAGCATATCAACAAACGACAGAGAAAAATCAAAGGGAAGCAAAATGTTATCTAATATGCGATTTAAACATTGGGATTAATGTTATTCTTTCAAAACAATACTATCTAATTTTTATGGTCTCAGAAGATCCGACCTCGCTTTCATAAATGACACATTTTTTATAGCATTATCTTTCACATTATTCCATTGATAAGAGCAATTCTCTCATCTGTAATATTAAAGAAAAAAAGCATCTAACAAAGCAGAAAGGAGTGAAATTAGAACGTTAGTTTGTTTGGATTTTTGTTTGTTTTTTAAAAAACTTTACAGCATATAAGGAAGTTATCACTCAAGTCTAGCTAAATGCTAAGAAACTACTGACAGTGTCCTTAAAATGTCTAATTTGACGTTTTTGTACTGGATTATTTCTTAAGAGAGAAAAGACACTCCATATGTTAAGTGACACATACATTTTTCTAAATAAGTGTCCCACATGCATAATAACTTAAAAATGCAAAGAATTTTTTAGCTGAACACAAATCTTTCAGACAATTCTTCTTTATAAAAACAAACCAACCAACCCCCAAAACAAACCACTATAGAAGTAAAACAGCCAGCAAAATATAATGCCAAGACATAAAATACCATGTTTAAAATCCCAAAGAAGTTATAGGGTCTCTTAGGGCCTGGGCTGAGCGTGGCATCCACACAGATGAATGAGTAGTTCCCAAAAGAGGTGGTGTGGATATAATGGAAAGAGCCATCTTTACGCCATGCAGAGTACTTCCTGCCAAAATAAAACAGAAATAGTGCTGTTAGGAAAGCTTGCAGCAATGACAAAAATGATCTGCATAGTGTAAGTGCAAGATTTCTTGCATTAGGTCTCTCTCCATCTTGTTACTGCAGCAAAGTCTCTTCTTAAAAATCACTGGCATTGAAAAGTCTATACTTGAAAGAAGATGCATTACATGTGTTAAGACAAACAGCAGGTTGGCACACAAACATTTTAACAAAAACGTTAGCATAAACGTGCTTTCCCTGAGCAACATGGTACTCTTCTATGGACAGAGGACAGGCCAGCAGCATAAAAGATGCAAAATAAATCAATAAGATGACAGTACAGAAGGATCTTACACCACTTTTAATTAAATGAGATCTGCAAAGGAAAAAGAATTGTTGTCTTGTGTTTATTGTTGGTATGTGAAAGAATTTTTCAAAAATAATTATTTCTTGCTTACCTAGAAATATAAGGGACATCAAGTCGTCTCCACTATTTTGTTAGAGATCTCTTAAGTCACTCCGATGTAGAATGATCAGCTTTTGGCTAATGGAATATGATCTCGAACCAAAGAAATACTTGACCTTTTCAGTTGTTTTCCAGAAGATCCAAACCAGAGACACTACACTACACTAAATCTTATAAATAGCAAAGGCGGCAGCATTTCCCCATGCTTATTACTCTTCTTTGTTTCTTGACATAGCAAATCTTACCAGTTCTCCTGCCACCTGTGCAAGGTCATCAGAATTCTTCACTCAAAGAGCAAAAGGAGAGAGCAAAAAGAGTCGCTGCTCTTCTGCATGTTATCTGATGTTAACTGAGCTCCTGAATCTTAACCTTAAAATATTCCGAGAGAGAACTGTAAAGAGGGAAGGACTTGAAAGACATGACAACTATTCCACCTTTTTTTCCCCATAGTTTTATGCTAATATTGGCTATGATAAATACATGTAATTACGAATATATACATTGCTTTCTCTCCTTCCATTGACAACAGATGTTTTCAGTTTTTCCAACTTCTAAAATCAAAGTGCTTTTGATGCTTTTTGCTAGACGGGAATTGCACATACCTTCCACTGGCAAAGACACATATTCCAACTAATGGTACCTACTAAATTGCTCAATTAAGAATTAAATTCTGTAACTAAAATGATTGTGAGTAAATTGGGTTTAATTTGGGGGGGAAGTTTTTTGTTTTCTTTTGGGTTGGTTTGTGTGCATGTGTGTTTGGTTTGGGGGTGGGGTGTTTAAAAAAAAAACCTCCTTCCATGATATGTGGAAGCTAAAACATCTCTGAGTTCAGATGATGAGTACAGTTTGAACACAGCCATCCAGAAACCAGTTCATATCACTGTTATACCAAAATTATGAAATGAGATTTTGTGTTCAGATGTGAAGGGCAAGAGAAACCAAGAAGTTAAACATGAGTTACAACTGAGGCTACCTTCACAATGTACAAGCAAAAGGGCCAGCTGAAGAGGGGAAAGTTTCCTCACCTATCTTGACATTTAAATTTCAAGTGTGTTCCTCAAGAACATTTGTCCACCCATCATCATCTGCCTTCTTGCTTCTCTACTTTGAGTTTTCTAAAATGAATCAGATGTGAAGAAATGGCTCAGAAAATTTAGACCCATATGACATGAAAAGCTCCTTTGGGCATGCAAAAGAACATTTAAAAAGTTAAGTTTTGTCTTGCTTTTTCTTTTTTTTTCCATGTTTTAAGGAGGAAAAGCATTCTTTGGGAACACTGGTTTTACAGAAATATATTACACAACTGTTCTGAGGAAACTGAACACATAATGCACAGAACATTTCCTAGACATGGGCAGATTTACAGTATATTCAGTTACAAAACACAGAGGCATAAGAAGCCTGCACAAAAAAAAAAACCAAACCTCTTTTTTTTCAGTCTATTCTGCTCTACTGACTGGCAATGGAAAGAACAGAGGGAATAGCAAATAAGATCCTGGACTGTGGGAAAGTCATTGTAAAGGTATATATGTAACAACTGAAAACAGAATATTGTGTAGTGAGTTTGACTTGGAATCTAATGGCATCTGTACAGTAAATAAAAGTACCTGTAATAATTCTGAACACTATCCAGGTGTGGAATGTTGAATGAATCTGTAAGGGAGAGAAAAAAGAAATGGAGAAACTTTCAGATCAAACTGATCATTGACCTCCGTATGTTATTTCTTAATGTTGAGATAAAGCAGTCCTAGCAGGCACTGAAGAGCTATTTTTTTAAAAAATGCATAATTTACAAGCAGATTGTCTAACTGTGCAGAGAAGACATTATATACTTGATGCAGTTGACCTAAAAGTGGAAATAGTTTTCTCATTTAAGCTTCAATTCAAAGATAATGCTGTTGCGGGAATATAAATTGGCATTTAGTGGCTAAAAGCTAACTATGTGTCTCCATGTTGACCATAAAGCCTTTCAGAAGTTTTTTTGATTGGGTGCATTCTCTGTAAGTAAGACTTAACTCATTCAATGAAAATAAAGTAGCAATACACTACAAGAAGGACATCAAGGTGCTGGAGTGTGTCCAGAGGAAGGCAACGAAGTTGGTGAAGGGCCTAGAGCACAAGCCTTATGAGGAGTGGCTGAGGGAGCTGGGGTTGTTTAGTCTGGAGGAGGCTGAGGGGAGACCTTATTGCTCTCTACAACTACCTGAAAGGAGGTTGTAGCGAGGTGGGGGTTGGTCTCTTCTCCCTAGTAACGAGTGATAGAACAAGAGGAAACGGCCTCAGGCTGCACCAGGGGAGGTTTAGGTTAGATATTAGGAAAACTTCTTCACTTAAAGGATGGTCAGGCATTGGAGCAGGCTGCCCAGGGAAGTGGTTGAGTCTCCATCCCTGAAGGTATTTAAAGAACGGATAGATGCGGTGCTTGAGGGCATGGTATAGATGGACTTGGCAGTGATGGGTTAACGGTTGGACTCGATGATCTTAAGGGTCTTTTCCAACCTTGACAATTCTATGATTCTATGATAATAGTATCAGAGAATAGCATGTGTAAAACAGACAGCAACTTGAGGAGGTTTGTACTGCAACCGGACTCCACCTCTCCATTAAGGCTGGTAGCAGAAGCCTGATACGGAAATGGGAGTAAAATGTCATATATAGCTGTCTTATATAGCCTACAAGGTTGTTAGCTTGCATTCGATTCCTTAGAACATAGCAACAACTATGAGGCCTATAAACTTCCATGAGTTCTTTCTATTCAAATGAAACTAAGTTCCCTTTAATTGCTAAACATGTGATACTTTTTAACTTAAACCTGTGGGAAAAGGTCTATGAAAGGTAAATTGAAACCATTTCTTCAGTAGGGCAAGGTTACAGTTCGCCCTTCCATTACAAGATGGGGTATATAAACTAATGACCTGGAAACTAACATTTGAAGCTACATTCTACCACTCACCAGGCAAAAGCAAGAAATGAAAACTCTTACTTCCCTGGTACTAAAACTCCAGTAAATGCCTGTAAACAAAGCGTGCCCTCAGTAGAGCAGTCACACGGATGGCTCTGGCTCACAACCCCCACGAACACACTAGTAAGTACTAACACTTCATATTCTAACTTGCCTGATCAGCTCTGTAATCACAGGGGGAAAAAAAAAAGATGTTTCATTTCCCTCTTACCATGATTCCCTTTGATGTCTATCCACTTGGTTTTTTCCATGACCCTTGATCTCTTCAGGATTGCCTGGTAAGTTTTCCATTCTACTTCTACCTGCTCAGATCCCAGTTTATCTCTTGTCTTGGCATCCGTCAGGTCACCTGAAGTGAACAAAGGCAAGACACAACTAGAGGCCTGCAGAGCTTACACAAGTACTGTAACGCGGTAAGCATGCAATCCAAGCCTCCCAGTTTACACGGCTGCAGGCCTCCTGTGTGCAGTCTGGACATTCCTGCCACCTGGTCCGAGAAGTTACTGTAAGGGTAAATGCCCTCTGACGCAGATGCGGCGGTCTGTTTGAACATTGATCAACCATATTGCTGCAGCACTTTTATTAATGCCGTGCCAAAGTAAAGAAAATTGTTAGGCATTCATTAGACTTGAAGATTCTAGTCACAGAAGCTTTGTTTCACTTCACACCTTCTGTATCCCCTCAAGTTCCAATTAAAGTTCAAACCATTCCCATTTCTGTTCATATAGTAATGTCTCCCTGCATAGCTAGTTAAAACATGAATGCTAACTATTTCTGAACTCTTAATTTAAAAAGTAAGCAGCAGATAAGTAACTCTCTGTAGAAACCAAAGTCCAGGTCTAGCACTAAGATTCTAGAGCCTTACATATAGTAATGGCTTAAAGTCTTTTCAATTTGCTTGCCAAAACTTAATCCATTTCAATAGCAATAGCAAGCTATCAAACGAAACGACAAGGCTTATCTCACCTGTCTCGTTATGATATGTTCAAACAGAAACCAGCAATGAAATCTTATGTTAGTTGGCAGGTGAAATCCATACAAATGAGGAAGGATTGTTCTGAGAGAGGAACTGGCTCCTAATGACTAATCAGAGACATTGCTGACTTCTGTCATTTCAAATATGAAGAATGCTGTAGAATCACTACCAGGAGGACAAGAAGGAAGGTAGCTGTTAGCAAGGACCAAGGTGTAGCAACAAGTATTGGGAAAAAATAGCTATATTGCATAATTATGTATTCGTTACATACAATACACACTGAACTCCCTGTCAGAGTCAAGATATTGAACAAAAACTAATTCTTTTGAGTTAAGTTATTCTCTTCTGCTTCTAGCTGTCTGTCTTCAGCTCCAATTTAATTTCCATTGCTTAAGATACCTTAAGGCTTTAAAATTCACTCTTGAGATACTAGAATTCTGGTTATTTGCTCTTCCTTTCACAGCACATTCAACAGGAGATTCACACTTCTGAATCGCTTACCTGTTGCTAGAACAAGTGCTGGCTGAATTATATCAATTGTTTCAGAACAGAATTTTTCAAAGTCAGGAGCTCGTTTGGGATCCCGAAATCTACTGATATGAATATCTGACACCTGCAAAAGAGAAAAATTAAACACTATCCCAAACACAGGGTTATTGCTGCCCAGGTTGTTCTGCAAAGCCAAGTACATAAGAATGCAACATCAGAGCAGTCTTAGTGATTCATATCAGTGTAAGTGATACGGGGAGAAACAAAAGTGGATGACTAGGGGAGAACAAAAGCAGAGCAAGCATATGATATTGCATCGCTAACTCCTAAAATCACATTTACATTAGGAACATTTCCTTAAATCTAAGGGCACACAATAATACGGGGAAATCCTTAGCTATCTACAGTAAGTTTTGATGGCTCTAAGCGGGCTGTTGACTTTCAAATTCTGTGAACTTCTGGTGCAACATAGTAATCTTACTGCAAGAGAGAAAACTAAGTAGTTCTGCAAAGCAAAAATAGGTTGAAGTTACCTTGGACTTGAAGCATACTGACAACTAATTCTGTACCTGGTGTGACATTGCCAGTAATTGGGATGAAGGATTTCTATCATTCTACCCATGCATTTCAATGGACCCAATGAGTGCATTTAGATCCCATTCCATGTGCCTTCATGAAGGCAAAGACTGCCCAAGAAATGATGATACCACTTGTACGTAACTGTAAAAGATGCTGTTCATTCCTGAACCAAACAGTCAAAGCCCTCACATCAGAAGAGCTGTACAGAGCGGGATGGGGAGAAGTAAGATTTTTTTTTTTTTTTTTTTTTTTTTAAAAATGTTGTGGCTTTTCAAGTCTGTCCAAAATAAATTTTTGGGCAAATGCTTTCAATTCAATTTTCCATTCCACTTCAGTCAATCAATTAATAACTTATCCTCCTCAGTGTAAATGGTACTTGACGCTCAAAACACAGCAAGCACATAGCCATGGTCATCTGACAATATCACTAACTGAGAAAGAAAACCATTAACTTTTTCATTCTATTTAATAAACCTGGCTCTTGTAAAGCTTTTTGAAAAATCCACATAAAATACCTTGGAGACAAAATGCCTTAGCTGCTACTTATTCAGTCATTTGAATATGTAGAAAACATTGCCTGAATATAATTTTTAAATTCTGCTTAGGAAAATCCCCCATTTGCTTATGTATTTGCCTAGATCAGAATTAGATGCTAAAAAAGGTAAACACTTTTAGACATAACCTAAACTTCATTTTTATTGATACATTCAAGATAGTGTAAATCAAAGAGCACAGTAAAAATACCTTGATACATCAAACCTTATTTAATCATTGACAAGGATAAAACTTATTTTGCTTTTCCTCAGCCTGCGGATTTGCAATTCAGCTATCTCAGGAATCAAACAGAGAAAATAAAAACTTCTGCTGTTGCCATCTCCAGATCCTTGAGCAAAGTCTTACAAGAAACCTTACTCCTGTTCCACCAGTAACTATAGAGAATGTAAATTTCCAACTTTTCAGCAGAGTTGTTGGGACGCCTGATTTTCTGCAAAGATCTTTCCACTTTTTTCCCTACTGTGATACAAGTTTAAGTTTTACAAAAGGCTTTCCTTGTAAGTTCCGAGAGTTACAGCGTCCCAGGACTTCTGAGAGGGGGACTAAGTTTCTGTCATCACTAAAAGACACAAAATATGAAGATCTTGGGAGTGGAGCTTCTTCTTCCTCCCCCCCTCCCCCCCCCCTCCTTTTTTTTTAATCATTAACTCCAAAGGATGCCCCAATAAAAGGGAAGTCAGTGGGCAAGGGGAAAAGCTTGCAATGCCTTTATTTAATTTTTTTAAAATGTAGGTAAAAGCCCACTTGTTGCATTTCTTCTCTCTTTCCCCTCCCTCTGACTGATGTGGAAAAACAAGGCAGGAACTGCTGGGGGCAGAACCGATCCTCTTGAGCCCTATCCGGTGACCTAGGCTAGACCTATGGGGTCACCAGGGAGCCTGAAGCCTGTTTCCCACAACATCATCAGGCACAACACTGGATTTCATGCTTGATTAATTTCCAAGTTAGGTCAATGATAAAGCAGCTGTTAAAGGGCATGTCTGAAAGAGAACATAACCACTTGAAAGTAAAGCCAAGTCTCAAATTAGCTGTGCTGTGACCTATCCTTGGGAGAGCTCCACTTGAAATAACAACCAAAGAGAAAATGGCAAGAGCAGTATGGAGCTGTGCATACTGCTTGTCATTAATCCAAGCATATCTTTCATCTTGAAATCTGTTCTACAGTAAAGATAAGCCTTAAATCACTTAAGGAAAAATTACACACATACATATATATGAAAATACATAGCAGTTGGAGAGAACAAAAGGTCTAATATATATGCCGGCTTATACACTAAGAGCACTGCCTGCAGCTAAATACATTTAGGCAAAGTGTCCTTAAGTTTGAGAATAAAAGCAAACTAGGAAAAGCAGCCCATTTGTTATAAGGAACTGCACAGCAACACCTGTGACATCTCAGCTGCCGATTACCTGCAAACATGTAAACAGCTTGGGGCTGGTTACACACTAAGTGCTTCAGGAAAGCTCTGGGGGGAAGAGTCAGAAGCCACAGAAGCACCCAGACGTGACAGTTCACCTCCAAGACTATGGCAGGTTAATTTGGATCTTACGTTCAACCTGGAAATGAAGCTGTGCACATATAACCTAGCGTACATCACTCTTGCACTGGCCCAGTACCTCTGACTGCTAAAAACCCCTGTGACTATTTTCTCAGCCACACAACTTTTCCCAGTTTTGGAAGGGGAAAGGGACAAGATGAGCCTGCATTCCTCACGGGGATACTAGATAATACCGCATGGAGTACTGATGCAACGTACAGGATAGTGCAATAATTAGCTGAGTTTTAATTACCCGCTGCTACCCGGCACATCTTATCTGTTGGGTAGCCTAGCAAACTGCCCGAACACCTGTAACAGGCTTGACTGCGAGCCTCCGGAGCAGCAAAGGAAGAGGGAGAGGGTTCCCGGGAGAGGGTGCCGCAGCTCCTCGCCGAGCGCGGGAGCACCGCAGCTGG
>JMFS01112087.1:0-53812 GCA_000699545.1 Podiceps cristatus | reverse complement strand
CCCAAACCCCAAAGAACTCCAACCCACCTTCTTTAGCAAGTTGAAGAAATTTTCGAGCTCCTATGTGAGCAGTAATTTAGATGAAAAATCAATTTCCCATAGCAGAATGACTCGGAATGGAAACCTGAATTCTGTGTGCACTGATGGAAGATGCAAACTGTGTTTCTTTAAGCATCGTCTTCCTCACTTGTCTTAGTCTTGTAAAGGAAGTTCAGGAAAGGTTTGTACTTAACAGGTTGTCAGCCTTTCTGGAAACCCTGAGGGAATCAACTAAATATCCAGCAGAACAATTTCTGCCCTAGTTGTGAGATTTCTTGTCTTCATTTTTAATATAAAATGTACGGAGCATGAGAGGACCAGGAATGCAGAGTCTATTTCCTGTTTTCCTGTGTATTTTTCCATAAAGGCTAATGTGCGGACATACAGCAGTGACATGCAAGCTTTCTTAGTTCTTACATCATAACCTGTATCTAGGGGGAGAAATGATCTAAATGAAAATGGTTTTGTTTTAGTGTGTATCTATTCTCCTGTCTTTGGTGGTTGTTGAAGAGGTAGATCTTTCCATCCGTTCAGGAGACACTTCCTTTACAGAAGAGTATGTTCTCAACATAGATACCTGCTCATAACTTACACAGGATTATTCACTAGGCAAATTGTTCTTGTTGGGGAGGGAAAAAGTGATATGTGTCTGTTTAGGTCTAATCAGATTCCCCATTTTAGTGAATCACTGTGCTACATGCTTTCTCTCAATTCAAACACAATTCCTCAAAGCAAGTAGCAGCAGCAGATGTACAGAGAACTGGCTCGTTGTTTTGTTGATACTTCCTTGAGGAGAATTAACCTGAGCTGGGGTTTTGAAAAAGAGACTGTCAAAACTCTGAAGCCTTGGCCGGGATCCCACGGGGCCAGAAGTGCTGCCTGGGGTGTCTCACTGCCAGAGAAGGTACAATTGCAGGCACTCCTTAAGTGAGCAAAGCCTCGACGATGTCGTGAGTTGTGTTCCTTGTATTAGGCTACTAATTTCTTTTTTAAAAATGAAAAATCTCTGAGTGATACTTGAATGCAGTGACTCAAAAAGTGTGTAAGGTCAGAGGATTGATTGTTTTTACTACAGTGAACTGCTCTGTTTTCCTTGACTAACCTATGTTTCCTGTTTGGGGGAGTGATAGTGAATAGCTGCTGTCATGTTTGCAAACTTATTACAGTACAGTAAATACAAACTACCAGATGACAGAAATATTACCAAATTAGGTAGTTTGAACTCCTACTTGATTCTTGGCTGGTGTTTGCCAACTAGTGGTTAGGTATTGAGTTAGCCAGTTACGGGAGATGTCAGAACAACGGTGGTACAAGCGTACTTAGCACAGCCGAGAGTGAAACCACCTCTAAGCAGTTGCTGCTCTTGTCCCCACAAAGGAGAATCCTCATAGTCATGGGAGTAGGAATTGTGCTTAGTCTGCATTGACTGGGTCGGCGTTAGCATTGGCATATTTTACAGATTGTAAGTTAGGGATTTTTGTGCTTAGAAGCGCTGTCATATATGATTCTTATTCTGAAGCCCAAGAGAATGCTAAAATCAGATCCTGCCTCCAATCCCATTTCATTCATGAATGTACTTGTCAGGATGGCTTTTATATACAGAGAGGAGAATGGAGAACTGTTTACAATTTGCTCTCTCTAAAATTACACAGATGAGAGACTTTATGGCTGCAAACAACCAAGCAGATACCTGTGGATTACAAAAAACAAAGCAAAACCAAACAAACCCCCCAACCAAATAAAACTAAACCAACCTTCCAAGCTCTAATAACAAGGAAAAAATAAAGAAAAAAAATCATACATAGTTGTTCTGAAAAGAGATATTTCAGTAAAAATGCAATATAGCAGTGGCAGTTGTGTGAAAGCCTTTATAGTGGTACAAAACTACTTTTGCTGCTATACCTACCTGAAGTGATACATCATATGAGAAAAATTATTTTTGTCAGAGTGCACTAAGTGTAAGGGTCTACCAAAAAACGTCTTTGATGGAGTCTTTGTTGGATTGCAAGCTGATGGAACTAATCTCACGTATCAAATCAATTGCTATAAATTAAGCATGTGCTTAAATTAAAATTTTAAGTACACAAGAAATGTTTTTACGTTGGACCCTTTATGGTACATGATGCTTTATATGCTAGAGGTTGGAGCTTGTCTGCAGAATAATGAGGGAAATCTTACTATTTACATGGAAAGTATAATGAAATCCCTTTTTTAAGTAAGATGCTGTAGTATTGCAAAGTTAAGAAAATGGAATTTTTTTTTTCATTGCCTTTTGATATTTGGTATAGAATATAAGCATTAGGCTGGCAGTTTTGCTGGGCTCTTTTTTGGTGTTGTGCTTAATGATGGTGTTTGTAGATATCAGCAAGTGTATTTACTGTAACAAACACCGAGGAATGCATAACATGTTTACTGTATCAGAAGCAATGTGGTGTCAACCCAAAAGTTAAAAAGGTTAACAACTGATTTTTAATAATGTGGTATTTAGACTTAGTTTCAATTATTAAAAAAAATCTTTACTGATTTATTCATTTAACTATAGGATCTAAGTAATGAGGGTTAATCAGGAAATTACTCAATCACAGTAAATCCCTGAAATTGTCTTTAAAAAGCCCCAAAACAAACCACCTGAAAGGGTGACTGTCATATTTAGGTTTTTATTTCCTGTTTTTGAAAGTCTTAATACAGATCTAGGTTTATAATTCAGATTGAGTATCCTATTGTTATATTTGAATTTGTTTTAATGCCATTTACTTTAGCTTTAATTTCGGTAGTACCATATGTTCTTGTGCTGCAGCTCCTATTTACAAATTGAAAAAGTGAGGGGTAAGTCATGAGATTAAAACAGCTTGTATGTCATAAACCACCAATATGCTAAGGCTTTGTGTCACTTAAACAAAAGTAGTCCCTAATAATGTCACTTAATACAGCCAGAGTCTGTAAATAAGGAACTGCCTTTTGCAAGTCATAGTGATAAAAAGCTGAGATACAAATCCATATCTCAGCAACACTCTGCTGGTAATCAATCACAACACACCGCTAATGCTGTGAGCCTGGCTGATGGGGGGAAGTATGTTTACCTTGTGCTAAAATGAGGTTCATTGCGGAGATGGCATCTCTTCATCCTGTGGTTAACTCTAGAGCTAACATAATTCTGAAGATAATGCATCTTACTGTGTTTGCAGATTGGAGAAGTGGTCTCGCACAGCGCTATTAACTCTTAAACAGTCCTCATCAAATGCAGTAAGAATATTATGTGGGTACTGAGAATAACATGATGGTAATGTGAACAACACAATATCTTAATCACTAGACAGTACTACAGATTTTGGATGCATAACGTAAGACACTAAAGAGTGGTTTGATATTTCAAAGTGCTCAATACCATTGGATAGTCTCTTTAAAATAGCCCAAAGAGCAACTAAAATTAAAGTTCTCAAAATACTAGTTCTTTTTCCTTTGTCCTTAGTATCTTAACAGCTAGTTTGCACTCATGGGTTGGTATTTCACTAATCTAAGTTCTAATAGTTGCCCGTCAGAAGAAAGGAAGTGTCCTTCTCTTTCTTCTCCTTAGTTCTAGTGTTCTAGAGGCTTGAGAGAAAGTTATGCTGTAATTTTAAACAGCAGGCATGCTAAATGTCTGGTGGGAAAGGAGAACTGATTTGGCATATTTGTTTAGTTTGCAGATCCCTCTATATCCCAGTACAGGGAGGTCACAACTAGAGCTAATCTTGAATTTTCTGAGAAGTAATTTTAAATCAAAAGTATGTTTGGTCAAAACTGAATTATTCAAGGGAAGGAAACACAAAGAATTTTATCAATCTACTTCCCAGTATTTCCAGGGTTTCTTCAGGTCAAGTGGATTGGTCTTTTTATCTTTACAGTTTTGTAAGAACATATGAGTGGCATGACTTGACGGAACAGCACTGGTACGGTTCACCATAGCTTCTCCTCTCTTGTCTGTGGGGTCAGGGAGGTGGGTGGCCGGACGTGGGCACGTTTGCACCATAGCGCAGGCAGGGGCCAGCAGCGAGTGGCCCAGCTTCAGCGCAGCTCCTGAACGAGCTCCCACTGAGGTCTCTTGGATCTCAAACAGCTCTTTCCCCCAGTCTGAACCAAGGTGAGACAGCCGCATGGTATCGGCTGGTCTTGCGTGCAGGCCAGCTACGCCGGCTGCGGGGAGCACTGCCTGGGCCCTGACACATGGCCCTCGTTCTTCTGTTCAGCCAGTTCATTTCTGAGGGAAAGGCATAAAGAAATCGCATTGATCTGAGGAGAAGTTGCTTCAAGATCACTCATTTCTGAATTTCTAGCATAGATGCTTTTCTTCTGTGGGAAAACAGTCCTGGCTGTACTGGTCAGATTAGTTTGAACCTTCAGGTTTTTATGATTCCATTATTCCTCTGCTCCAAGTTCAGTAATAACTTCTAGGATGCTGCTTAGGATGATGAAACCAACTACTCAAGGGCCCAGTGAAGATTTTGTGCACAAGTTTTACTCTGCCTAGATCAACTTCACGTCTGAAAGGACGGACCTATTTCACTTTCCCCCTCCTCTGTACGTACTAGTTAAGGCCTTCCGACTGCCTTAAACGATGAGGTGATGCAGAGTTGCAGATGAGCAGAGATTCAGGTCCCTCCTGTTGGAGCTGGCAGATGATACTTTTAAGATTATTTAACCATGCTCAGAGTATTTGTCGGCCATTGTTGCTACCAGTCTTATTAGCCAGATCACCCTGTGCAGGTATGCCGTTGTCCAGGGCGTGCCAGGGATGGTAGTGGGTTTTGTGGTTTAACCAGTTGGAGTTTGACGGAGTTTGAACCCGTAGGTTGTTTTGTTCAGACCTGTACTTCAGGGTGACCCTCTTACATTATGTGTTTTCTGGAGAAGAAAAGAATCAAATCCTTCTTAATGATTGCTGTGAGAAGAGTCTATGCAAACTGCGAAGTAATCTTTAATGAATTTGTAATCAATAGTTTCTTCAAAAATACTGATCTTCTATAAATCAAGAAAGCTAATAAGAGTCTGGACTGATGAATCACAGAAATATTATGAATTTTTTTTTTTTTCAGGAGTTCCTAAGTGTAGCTATGAGATTTTTTTTTTTAAGTGTTGGCCTTTGAACATCTGTAAAATAGGAAATTTCAAAACTCTGGTGGATTAAAAAGCTTAGAAAAGTTTTCATTACTTAAAGCAAAACGATTTTGTTTTTAAAAGAGAACCATTGTTTCAATGCAGAGACAGAGGCTGTAAAAAGTGTTTGCCAAATCTGGACATGATTTTTCATGACAGTAATATTTGCTCATAGTTTTTATTAATTTTATTTAAGTTTAATTTTAACTCTAGTATTTTTAGAAAAGGAATGATGGTAAATAATTTTAAGGTTTTTAACAAGAGATTTTATTAAATGGGACATGTAGTTTTTAAGGCTGATTCAGATCTTCCCGAACTATATGCTCTGATTAAATGAGAATATTTACAGAAATAAAGTAAACAATGCATGCAAGCATTTAAATTATTATTTTGATGCAGTTGGAAACTTTTGCAACAGCCAAAAAGTGATACTAAGAGAAAGCATATCTTCTTGTCATTTGTCTGGCATTGGTATTTCTAATGTGAAAATTCTGTGACCTTTCCCATAAAGCAGTGAGTGCAGTGATCAGACCTTTTAAGTTCCAAGTAACAAGCTCAGGAACAGCAGTAGCTATTTGTGCATTACGCAAAGTTTAGAAGGAGCAACAATGGTTAAAAACCAAACAAATATTCAGATAGCTAATGAATGCTTTGACAGATTACTGAAACAGGTTCCCCGAAGTTTTAATAAAGAACAACAGTCAACTGGTATGCTTGCATGATGGAGAAAAGTCTTGCAAATTCAAATCTAAATTAATGTACCTTAGTTTCCTTGTAGTATACGAGTTAACATTGCTGCCATTGAAGGTATGTGATTTTAATATTGGTTAATAATTCATTTCAAAACTTAGACAAGTCTTCATATCTTGCCTTTTAAGACATTTTCTATTAAAACCCACCAATGACTCTTAATATAGAGAATGAGTTTGTAATATAAATATTACAATGAATACACAATGAATTTAATTTCTGTATAAAAATCTGTTAGTGTAGCAATGTATTATTTTTAATATGTGTATTTAAACTGGGCCAAGTACATTATGTCTTCTAAGCAGCTTAAACCGTTCAATAACTAAAAGGAAAATGCTAACCTGTTTGGAAGTACCTATGAATTTAAGGTAAATTCAATCTGTTATATTCTTTTAAGTGGTATTAAATTCCAGGTAATTCAGCCTTTTAGTGCTACTTAGAAGATGTTGATTTAAGATCTGCTATGCTATTGAAGTCCCACTGTGGTTGCTGCCATTTCGTAGCTTTTTTCAGCACAAAAAAGGAAATATAAATGCTTATGCTGATTTTGAAAATGTTGAGATAATTAATATTGTTGGGTTTTATATAGATGGCAGCCTTAATATGAACAACGTTTATGATAAGCCCGCAGAAATAGTGCCTAGAGCAACCAGATCATTAAAAAAGAGTATCTCTAGTGCATTCTTCACTCTTGGTTCTGAATTAATAAATAAAGGATTAAGGAACAGTTATATGAGACTTTACATATAGAGTGATAAAAAAAAACTCCTGCATTTCTGTGGTGTATATTTTATCCTAACTAGATGCAATTTACTTAAATAAGGCAATTTAATCAGTATTTAGTAAATTTGTCATTTGATATTGTAGATTCTTTCATCATATTTCACTTTAATCAAGAAAGGTAACACCTGTGGTTTATTCACAAAAGCTGCTTTTGTTAAATGAACACCCGCAGGCCATGAAGCAATTACATTTGTTGCTTGTCCCAAAGTAGGAGGCACTTAACTAGACCTTAGTAGGGATAGATGAGAACTTGCAGACTTTATTCTTTTGTCCGGCACTGAGATTAGTTCTTATCATAGCTCAAGAAGGAAGCCTCTGAACTGAAAAGAAAAGATGGGAATGATTTAAAGTTCTTCTTAAGTTTGAAACTTTGATATTGCTGGGGGTGATGTGAATACCTGTGACCTTATGAAAGTTCAGACTTCATCTACTCCCAGCTGATTGTACGTGCTGATGTTCTTTGACAAACACACTGCTTGGGATTCCAAAAGGAGAGACTGCAAGAGATTCATGTTTATAATTCTCCACTTATTTAAAAAAAAATCCCAATTTCTCCATTTTTAGTACCCACCCCTTGCAAAAGTCGCCCCCAATCCCCCCCCCAAAAAAAAAAAAAACAACACCCCTAAACAAACCCAAAAAAAACACTAAAGCAAAAAACCCAACCCACAAAAGCCTATTTCCATTTAGTTGGGTTTGGGGGTATTTTTGAGGGAGATAATCTGTTAAATCTTATTTGCAATATATTCGTTTTCCAGTGTGCCAGTTAATGCGCATCTCATCTCATCCCTTTGAAGTTAGTGAGATTACTCAAAGTTTGGGGTCATGTAAAAGACCAAAAGAATGTAATTCTTTGTTGATCCCCCCTGCCCGTTTATATAAAATGATGTTTTTTGCTAGTAAGTATGCATCACATACCTGACCTGGACTTCAGATTTGTGACTTCAACTATACCACCAAATAAATGACAACAGCCCTGCGAATTTAGCCAGTTTGTCACAGTGAAAGATGCTTATTTATCCAAGCTGAAACAGAATGAACTGCTGCAACCTCTGTTGTTCTAAAGAATAATCTTGCTCTTCTGGTCTATCTGCTGTTGTACCAGAGCCCTCAGAGCCTTAGGAGGGAGAAGGGGGAAGCATCGTGCGTGAATACAAGTTTTCAAGAGTTTGGGGGTTTTTTTTGTATGTGTGTGGTTGGTTGGTTTTTGTTTGGTTCCCTCCCCCTCCCTGGTTAAAAACATGTTTTATTCCCAGCTACTGTGCTTGCATAGCTCTGAGGAGTTTCAGATTGGGTCCTGATTCTGTGAAGGTTGATATTCAAAGTTAACTTCATTCAATGTGAGTAATTCCACTGAAATAGTGATGTGGTCTAGAAATAGCTTGGTGCATTAACCCTTGAAGGATTGTGGCTTTAGCCTTTATTTCAAAGGGTTGTAAACATTTTTTTTTAATTGCTGATTATGGCCTGTCACTGGTATTTGGTTTTATATTTTCAAGTAATTCATGTGGTTTTTTGGTTTTTTTTTTTTTTTTTATCGCTTGTCTTAATTCTAGGTTGTAGTGATGTGCATAGATGATGGACAGGCACCACACAGAGGTATTATACTCTGTTATCTCTAGATGGATCACACATTGTGACAGTACTCTTAATGAGAAATTTAGAGGTACAGGGTCCTGTCATATCTTCCACGGAGAGCTACAAAAGTTACCCTAAGTGGTGAATTTCACGATATAGGACTATATTGCAAATGTTCTATCTGAAACACACACTATGAACTTCTTGTCTAGGCAAGTAATTATTAGTAGTATTAGAAGTAGTAAGTGGTATGCCACTGCTGGCAAAAGCACTTTATTTTTTTATACTTTTGGAGTGTGGAAGAAAGATGGGAAGATCTAGAAGTATTTGGATATACTTGTGTTATGAGTAGGTCCTTACTTCACATAGTAGCAGGTGAGCTTCACATTCTGCATATGAGTCGGGGAAAGTGAGAAAGCATGGGAACCAGTGAAGTAGCAGGGGAGCTGGTAGTGTCCTGAGAAAGAGAGAAGAGCACCTTGCAAGAAGTGATACTTTTTCAGAAATGTGAAATGTTAATGTGGGTTTGCTTTCTTATTTCATTAAAATAAAAAATCTTACTTTCATAGTGATTCGTGCTTCTCCTTTTGGTACACTTGCTAAGATAGTCTTTCAAAATGGCAGTAGATTGATGTATGATTTGTAGTTGTGGTTGAAGCTGGACAGGAGAGTTTGCACCAGACAGGTCAGAATGCTGCTTTGCTTTGTAACATGCACCTGAAAAACACACTAATGTAAGACGTAGACACAGAGGTGCTTTAGGTGGGTGCACTGCAAATAAGTGAAGATGAACATCCAACTAACCTAAGGGCTGCTGCTGGACATTCTAAATAGGCTGTATACCATGGAATTGCTGAGGAAAAGAGGAATGTCGGTACATTCTCAAATAGAGACCTATCAAAAGCGTATGGCCACATGCGATGAGATGTAGACTCTACATGAGTCATTTGACTCTGGATAGAATGGGTTTTTAAAAATTTATTTATTTTAAATTGACTTCTGGTATTTTGCTTAAAAAGCTGCTTGGGTAGGAGGAAGGCCAAAGTCATCTAGCTGAAAACAGCTGGCCTTCCCAGAGAAAGCTCTTCCATGCACGTGCCAGCAATCTGATAAGCCTACAAAATCCCAAAGCCAAAATTGGAATTCCTGCATTGAAGGGCTGGGAGAACAAGAAGGACAGGACCTTGATAGAACAAGCAGATCAGTTGAAAACAAAGCAAGCAGCACCCCTTTATACAGGAGGCTGTGGAGAGACAGTATCAGTAGGTTTCAAAAGGGTTTAGACATACATTGCTGGTCTACAGCTCCACATAGATTCTGAAATGATGAGGCGGGATGTGTGCCCTCTGATGTGCCTAAAGCACCCCTCCTGGACACCACAGCGGGGCGGCTGGGGCAGACCGACAGGCTTACGGGGGCTTTCCAGGCCGAGCACCTCTCTTTGCCACTGCGGGAGGCAAACTGCTGGGTCTTGGTCTGTAGGTCAGACGTTTGCCACAGCTCAGCAAAGGGACCCTTGGGTAGCGTGCTGTCCCCGGGTCCTAGGCGGGGAACGGGCAGGCGGGAGCGTGGCTAGGCGAGAGCCTGAAAGGCATAGTTAAGGCCAAGGCTCCCAATAGAGGTTACCTGGCCAGATACCTCTCAGTACCAACCATTGCACTTCAACTGCATTTTCCTCAAGCGTTTATCTGGGAGACCTGGGTTTATTCTTAATGGTTGACATCCCAACTTTACTACTAGAGTGGTATTTCATTTTGTTTGGTCTGTTATCCTTGAATTCTGTGCGTGGAGACTACTGTATTTATGAGTCCGTGTGGCTTATTTCTAAAAAAATGTTTATACTGCTGAGTTTCATTTGAAATTAAGGGTTTTAAATTTTGTTTCAATATCTTTTTTTTTTTCTCTGAATTGTGGGCATAGTCATGTTTAAAGTACATATTTGGTTTTGGAAAAAATGTATATTAACTTAAAGTTCACATTAAATATTATCTAGATTGAGAATATGTTTCTACTTTTAAATTTCAGCCTGATTTTAGAATTTTAGAAACAAAAAAAGATTAGAAAAATAATTATTAACTATTTTTTTTGGTAACTTGTGAGAGGTTTATATCTGATTTTTTTTGAAGTATTGAAATAGCAGAAATCTTAGTTTAAGACTTAGAGTAGCAACTTTTTTGTATATGATAGCTTTATACACTTACTTAGGTAACTAATACAGCTATGTTGCTATTTCTCATTTTGTCATTGAGTTAGTCAGTGAATGCCATGAATCTATGGTATGTAATATAGATAATGCATAATATATATAGGCAATGAAAGGTCTTTGTCATATAGTATAAGGTCACCATCATTAATTTTCAAATTATAAAAAGGGATTTGCTGGTTTGTGATCGTCATTATTGCAATATAATGTGCTGTGGATTCTGCCTGCACATAGAATGAACTGTGATCTTAATTAGAACTTTGACAAGCCTACTCCGATAAAATGATGAGATTATTCGTAATTGATGTCACAATCAATTACCAGTTAGTTCATCATGAATCTACTAACAGGTCTAGCCTTGGTGCTGGCCCCAGGATGTTGATGAGTGTGTGGCTGCCCTGTTCATGCTGTTACTGCGACAGGAGGGCAGATTTTCAGTCAACATCCTAATGACCTCTTTTGAAGTCTATTAAATTAATGACCCTGTCACATTGGTCTAACCTCTTACATCTTCATTTTGGATTTTTTGTTGCAAACCATTGGTTTTTGAGCACATGATAGAACAGATACTTTGGAGCACCCCTTCTCATCCCTCCAAACCTGGCACTGTCTTCCTAGATTCAATACAAAATTAGTTCATAGTACAGTCATGAAATACAGAACACGGAGACCAGAAAATGTATTGTAAGGCAAACTATGCTTAATACCATTCTATTCTATTTTCTTTTTACATTTCAATCTTGCTTAATCATAGGTGCCTAAAGGACATGTTTGGTTAGAAGGTGATAATCTCAGGAATTCTACAGATTCCAGGTGCTATGGACCTGTTCCTTATGGACTGATAAGAGGACGCATTTGTTTTAAGGTATATATATTTATAGTATCTAAAAATAGTTGCATTAATAACATTTTTAATGGCTGGGTGTTAGGTATTAAAACTTGCTTCCTTAACTCTCTGGCCAAAGAAACGTGAAGGAAAGCTTGAACACTGGCCACTTGCTGTAAAAGGATAATTCAACAACTATTTTGGGTTTTTTTTGAGGGAAGACTTGCTTTTTGAGCAGCACTCTTTGAGCAGTCACTGCCTCTGAAAACTGAATGAATTATTTTGCAAGCAAATCCAAACCTGATAAAAACACATACACCCTACTGCACTGGATATACATTCCATCCTTCATTTGATTCTTGCCTCTGCAAAATGGTAGAAAAGAGCAGCTCCGTACTTCACTGTTGTTGTAATGGGAGACGCGTAGTTCCATACTTCAAAAGCAGAAGGGAGGAGAGGTTCTCTCTCTAGGATTTGCATACATACTTCAGACATGTAGACTGGCTTTGCTGCTTTTTTGAATGAAGTCTATGAGAAAGCCTTAACAGTGGCATCAAATCTGTGCCACCGTAATTGTCTGCCACGTTTTTATTTAAAAAAAAAATGTTTGGAATTAATATTGTATTGTATAAACCTCCATGGTTCCTTCTCCTTCTGTTTCAACAATTCTACAACTTTATTTCACACTAAATTACTTTTTCATATTATCTGCATTATTAATGTACTCCTTTACCAAAAAGAAGAAACTAACACAATTTCTTCTCCATAAAATATAACCTAAGAACCAAGGGAGTATGTATTATAGACTTATGCACCAGCTTTTAGAAAGCTGGATTTAAAATGGTGCCACTCAGAACAATAAAAAAAGCTTTTGAAAACTGTTTTCCATACATTGCAACACATCCACAAAAACTTAATATAGCACAGCTGTATTCCATGCACAGGGAAGATTAGATCTTTCCAAATTAAATTGGTTTTATATACTTAATTTACCATTTTTATGAACACAACTTAGGACTTTCCAAAAAACTTTGCAGCTATTGACCATAATCACGAATTGCTTACTTAACCTCAAATAACATGTCCTGCTCAGCCCTACCACCAGTTTTATCTGACCTCTGTTCTTTCTGGATAGCACTTGCTTTGAGTTCTTCCCTAGTGTTTATTGAGTGCTCCCGTTCCTTCTCAGTATTTACCTTACCATGTACACCAGAGGAAAAAATGCTGATATGAAATAAGGCTATTTTTATGACCCAAGTTTTAGCTTGGATTATTAACTGCTAAAATACAAATGATGCTAATATGCTGACAGCCCTCTTAATAAGAATGTGGTATTAATAATCCAACTGAAAAAATTCTCCAACTGATGTACTAATATAGGAAAACTTTTTACTATTTTAAGGGGACTTAGCAAATAATGTATATATTAAGAACCTATGTATGTGGACAGCCATGATTATTCATAGTATTTCTCCACAGCAATAAATTTGCATTCAGCTTGTTCCCCAACAAGAAAGATGCTTGAGAAACTTTAATGAAGTGACTGACAGGACTGAACCCTAAATTTAGCAAGTAGTAAACTCTGTAAAATGAATGGAACTTACATACAGATATTACATATCAAAGAATGACTTTAGGACTCGAGGACCTTGTCTGTTTAAAAAGATAGTATGCAATCACTTGATGCTTAAAATAATTATTTAAACAAATTTTATATCAGTTGTTTTATGATGGTGCATAGAGTAATGATTATTAAGACTTTAATGAGATTTAAGTGCCTAACAAAAGGAAAAATGAGATTATTCTTCAAATGAGTGTTAATAGTTTGGGTTGTTTATGGTAATTCGCATTAGAATCGTGTGATCTTGCTGTGGTGTGCTGCTGTTGAATGCTACAGTGAAAGGCAACAGAATACAGCTAGTCTGCCATGGTGATAGCTAATCAGTAGACCACTGGCCAAGAAACATATTTATGCTTTTTGATGTAGTCTACTGGAGGTTTGGCTTCTCTTGCATGAAAAATCTTTTATTGCCTTAAAAATGGAAGCTTATGTGGCTTGGTCTTAAAAGTAGATTTTGGAGAAGCAGATGCAACAGTACCTTTGGATACTAAGTTACATTTTTAGTAATGGATGCAAAAAACCCAAATCTAATTTGGCAGTAATGGATTTCAGCAGAGTAGTGCAAGCTTGTTCCAAGTTTGTTTAGGCAACCTGTTCTTGGCAAAACATAAATGTTAATTCTCTCTGTAGCTTATCTGTGAAGCTTAGACCTAAGATTCTCAATGTTGGTGCACTGTTTTTTAACCCATGCAGAAATAATGATACTTGATTATATTTGCCCCTTCTCCCTGCCACTCTCTCAACTGCCACTCTGAGAGACAACTTCATTCCATAAAAAGGCCACTGAAATCAAAGTAGCTGCAAATTCAGTAAAAGTCTGGGAGTCCTGCTTTGAGAAATGCATGCTTCATCCTGTCCTAGGTAGGATATCCAGTGCATTCCCTGGACTTAGGCTCCATGTCAAAAACAGACCTGTAGTGTTTCTTCAAAAGAGCTAGTTAGCCCCCTTCATCCCCCATCCATCAGATCAACTCTATGTAGGCCAAACCGAAGAGGGCAAGGGGAAATAGCTGCTAATTGGACCAGCCAGTTTGAACGAACAAGTCACAATCAACTTCTGTCATAACTTTAGAAGACTTGGGAATTACTACACACAGTGGCATGTCTTTGTTCCCGGGGAGGCTTGTTCCTTCTCCTTTCTGACCATGAGTATTGTTTCTCACATTCTCTCCTGCACACAGACTAGATAAAACAGCATTTTCATTCTAACTCTCCCACTAAGATTACTGTGCTGAATTTGAAACTGAATTGTCAAAATGGTATTTAAAACAAATTTGATTACTTTTACTGAAAGAAAGTCAAGTTGCAATAGGTGTCATTTGAGTTGCCTGAAATGAGATTTGTGCTGTACTGAATGGTCTAAGAAACTTCCTTCTCCGGGCCTTTACTCGGATCAGCTTAGATTTGTAATGTGGGATATTTGTATTCCCTTTTACTCCTGTTTGCCTTTGAGGCCAAACAAAGACTTGACACCCAGCCTGCAGCCAGCACAGGCCCTCTGGAGAGCCTTGCATGCCGTAGCTTTGCTTCTAACCAAGATCACAAATATCCTTCTCTTGTTGGTTTGTATCTCCACATATTTATTTGTGTGGAACTTACTTAAAATAGCTCACTGGCTAATATGCACATAGAGACAAGACATTACCTCTGTGTATTTCTGTGTATCATCAGATGTTCCTCATGCTCTTCCCTAACTGCACATGCCAAAAATGACATTTGTTTTCTAAGAGACATGCACAAGAGAGCTTTGAGCCTTTTTCAGATCCACAGAACTTGAGGTCCTGAGAATGACTGATCCTTCTGTCTTCCCGAGGGCCCAGACACAATCCAACTGACAGCAACTTAGCCCAGTGCTGCAAGGGGCCCAAGAAAGGCAAGTCTAGGGAGCTTCCAGCAGGGCCTGGTTCCAGTCTAGTAGTAGATGCTACGTCTTGCTATGCCCATCCTTAACTGCCGCTTATTGTCTTAGTGCTGGGGACAAGTCGTAGGGTTTGAAATACTGAACCTTGGCACTGTGCTTCCTCTTAAACTGAGAAAATTACTTTTTCACTCCACACAGAAAGCAGTAAAGGCTCCTTCTGTGCTGTGGCTGTTCCATGAACTCAGAGCAAGCTGCTGTTCCTGGAAGGTGACTGCATACCTTCCTTAAGATCAAATTCTAAGGAAAAATGAGCAAGATAAAGATTATACTGACAGATGCTTTGGGAATGTGGTAGCGCATCATCTTTCTGTCTAGGTCACTTCATCTTGAGCAGGGGCTGTGAGATTTTTATGGGATTAGAGCCACATAGGGCATTAATTCTTCAGCATCATCTTTTTCCCTTCTACCTGCTGACCCCCTCGTGCCATCTTTGAAAGAACATGTTGCGAAGAGACACAGGCAGTCAAGGGAGACAAAGGACAAAGTGTAAGAGAATGTCCTTGATTCCCTATTACTTGGTTTTGCATCCAAGACCAGCCTACATGTAATTAGTGACTGTTCAGAGGAAAGTACTCCTGGGAGCATTCAGCAGTATGAACAGCCATATAGTTCATTTCTGGAGAGAGTTCTTTTTCTTACTGGTGAGCATCATTCTCTGACACTTGTGCTTGTACCTGGTCATGACTTGTGCTCCTTTTTCCACACAGTAGTCCCCTTCTCAGAGGAGCTCCTGATGGTGGCAGCCACTCCACCCCCTTATACCTATTTGTATTGTATATATCCTATAAGCCTATGGAATTTTTTCCCAAGGTTTCATGTTTGCAGTGCTAATAGTCAACTTGAAAATACAAACGTATACCTCAGAACTACTTTCCCTGGGAGGTAATGTTCATGGTATTCTTTCTTCTCCTAGATGGATCAATAATATCTACTTTGTCATTTAAGTAAGTTAACAGGTTTACAAACTAGAAAACTTTGAATTTGAAAGATATTTTCTAGGAATGTATTTGTTTCCAAGGCTGAAAAAAATGTGAGGCTCTCCGCAGCAAAGAGCTGTGTATAAATTAGTGTTGTCTCTGGCCACTATGGAATAATGATTCCTCCTGATATGTAGTATTTATTACTCCTAGTAAAAGAAATGTGAGATTTTCATATACCCTGTCAACCAAAGAGCTCAAAAAATTATGCAGTTTATGAAACAATTACAACAATAACAAATGAAAATACTGAACTTTTGACTTGTGATTAAAATCTCTTGTAACTGTATTTTGTTTTACAGATATGGCCTCTGAATGACTTTGGATTTCTACGTGCAAGCCCCAATGGCCATAGATTTCTTGATGATTAAAAGATTTAAGTGACTAGTGCCGGCTTTCATAGTATTTTCTACTAAAAATCAATATAACTATTTTTGTTTAGAATAAACATGAGTATTACTTGACAAAGATGTCTCCTTCTGAGATTGCATCTAACTTGAAAGTGGGAATGATATACTCCTGTCATCAACGAAAACGATACGCCTCTTACTGTTTCCTCGGGCTATTCCCAGTAAGTGCTTGGATTTACCAGAAAGGTTTGGGTTTTACTACAAGCCAAAGTTAGCATTGACTGTTAAACAAGGGATGAAAAAGGCACAACACACTATCACACTGTCAGACAGAACTACGCGTAGGCTATACCTACATTAGGAAGTCACATGGCACACTGGGGTTGGAACTGAAAACAGTAACAGGGGGCTGCTTATGTCACTTGTGGTGTGTAGGGTTTTCCTTAGCTGCTTGTAGTTTGCCCTGGTGGCTTCTGTTCCTGGTAGGGCCCAGAGCACAGCTTCCCAGTTAGTTTTCGTCTAAGGAATGAAGCCTGCATTTGTTCAGATGATGGGGAGAGTTGGTTCTAAAGCGTGCTCCTGCTCCAAGCTGAAAAGTTGGACTATAACACTGCATCTACACCAGTGCCTAGGCACAGGACCTGCTGCCAGCCTGACAGATCTGCAGGTCTCTCCCACTTCTTTCCAAGGCTCTGTTCGTGTGAGGATTTAATGAAGCTAAATATTTAGCAGAGAAATAGAAAATGTTCCTGTCTTCCATTAATGCACCTTTCTCTTCATTATCTTCAAAGCATTTCATATGTATGCCTCTTGATTAAATTTTGTCATCTGAGCTGTTAAAAGGATTTATCTTAAGAGGCAGGGCCCAAGGTATAGGTGATATAGACTAAGAGGGAAAGAAGCTACTCCATTGGTTGCTGGGGAAGAAATGCCATCATGAGATATATTCCAGTTGTACAGAACTTAGTGTTCTGTTCCAGAGGTTTTTAATAACTAGCACTGTAGCTGCAGAAGGCAAAAAACACAGCCTCGTGCCTGTAGAGCTATGTTAGCAAATGGGCACGTTTCCTTTCCTAAGCCTGGTTGAACTTGTTCTTGTAGTGCCCCCCTTTTCTTTACCATACATTTCTTCAGCAGATGCTGTCCTCTGTCTGTCCAGTCTTTTTTAAAATTTGTAACTCTTAATGTGCTTGATCGAAACAATCATTGAAGGATCTCGATAACAAGTGAACACGTGTCACAACAAACCAAAGATACATCTTTGGTTTCACTCTTGAAGACAGTGTAGTTCCCACCACATCGACAGGAGAGTGTGTAACACTGATCATCTGCCAAAAAAGAAAACAAAAAAGCCTTTAGTTTTTTGGAAGAATCAAGAATTTATTTTGGATTTTCTCCACAAAGCTGCTCTTTATAACAAATGACCTCCCACTGCTGGATTCTAAATATCAGTACCTGTGCTACCACTTGTTGCTCAAAAAATAACTATACTATTAAAATATTTGGATCACAGGGATGCATTCTTACACCAAACAGCCAAGGTCAGTGCAGTCTCTTTAGAAAAGGAAATAATAAAAAGGTACACATCAGTGAAGCAGATATTACAAGAAAAAAAAAAAACCTAAGGGGTGTTAGTCATGCACATGACAGATCAGGGATGGTTCCAACACAGACTGCTAACCCAGGAAACAAAAACAAAACAAGAAAGAAAAGTAGAGGTGTTTTTTTTTTTTTTTTTTTTTTAAGCTGTGAGGGGGGAAAAAACTAAGTAAAAAAAATAAGCCATTCCTACAAAAAGCAAGTAAAAGATAAAAGCTACAATAATATAATGGAAGTAAGTAACACACTATCAGATGAAAAAAAAAAAATCTGTATGAAGCACTGGCATTCTATCATCACAGAAAGAGCAAGAAGAGGCAGGAGAGATTGGGGAAGAAACTAGAAAGCTAAATACCCACTTATACTACAAGAAGAGAGCTAGGTGAAAAGTGGTACTGCAAGGTGAGGTGGGGAGAGGGGGAAGATATGAAGAAGGAATGCAAAATAACTATCGCAGAAAGTTAACTTCCAATTCAGATAATGGCAGAGAACACAATAGCTAAATCTGAGGAAAATATAAAAAAAAGTAGAACTTTTAGAAATAGAAAGCATTTGCAGCGCCAAAGAAAGGCACTGGGAACAAGCAGTAAAGCAATCTTACCTTCATTCCAGGACATATCTTCAAGATAAATCTGTGCATGTAATGGCCAGTCCTTTGTCAGGTTACCTTCTATGAAGAAAACATGACGGATGTTAAACCCTGATAACATACAGGCCTTTATTTCTTTGTGATACATTAATAGTTTTATACACCTAGCAGTCAATATGGTCCCTCTTAGAGTCATACCTAGACCACGTTATCAGTTAAAAATGTAGTTCTCTAAAATTTCAGTTTCCATTCCTCTGCACAAGCTGGTAAATGGAAAAGTAGATGGTGAAGACTTAAAACTAAGACACTACTAAACCCAGTACTTATGTGCAGATGGAGACCCCACAATCTCTCTTGGGGAACCCGTTCTCCTTTTAAAAGGAGAAGCCAAATAACGCCACCCCCTCACCCCCAATAAGCACCTAGTAAGTGTTAGGGTTGCATGTGAGAAGAAAAAGAAGATTCCCGCAAAAAGATACTCCTAACAAAAGATAAATGAAAAACACACTTAGAGGAAGACTAGTCCTAGGATTCTTTCATGATGAAGAGTCTCTCAGCACAGAAAGGTGGTCAGTTTGGGCTTGCACCTGTGACATCTATTGCCATTTGACCCCCTAGATTCTTCCCCCATTGAGTACAGCACGTAATGAAAAGTGTACAATACAACTGAAATTATCAAATGCAAACTGCAATACACATTCAAATTGTTTTCTGAAATTTATCAGCACACTCATTTGAAGTACAAAGTTCACACCAAGTTCTTTAATTTGACAATGTAAGATTTTCGTCAAAGTTACAAGTGAAGCCATTAAAGGCAATTAAAAAAAAAAAGAAAAAAAGGGACATAACCCCCTTACTACAGAAAACCTCCCAGCTGCTGCTTGACACCTGGAAACTCCATCCTCCCCCCGCCTGCAATGTCATATTTTGAAGAACCAGAAAGGCCTGAAAGCTGATCTTCAGTGCATACACAGAAATGCTTTAGATTTGGTGAGACTCAGGAGCTTAGTGCTTATTTTAAGGTTTAAATCAGGTGGTTATTGAGAAAGTAGGTGTTACTTCTCTTGGGATCAGTGAGGTTTTAAGCCACTTTTATAGTTTAATAACATCAAGCTTTCTAGAGCATATAGTGTTGTCTATGGCTTTCTACGAAAACCAAGTTGGCAGTGAAAGAATTTTTCTTACTCCACAACTATTTATTGAGCACTTGCTAAAAAAGCAAGAGGCCCAGATTATTTTACATTATTTTAATTCCCAGGAGATTTCCCTACCTAATCACTATGCTGTAGGGTATTCTAAGTGGATCCCAGCTTCTTCTATGTAACTGCTCTTTGCTCTGCACTGAAAAGAAGAAATAAGGGACTTGGCGGCAACCTCTCCCTGTCATACCCCAGCAAAACTGCACATCTCCAACCTTCATCTGATCAGATAACGGAGTGTTTCATTCTTTCTCACCAAACATCATCCTCTGATTGCAACCAGCTTAAACTTCTGAAGTTAGTATCAGTCAAGTAGTGACTCAGGACACACATCAATATTGTATTAGCTGATTTCACACATTAACTATGTAAATCAAGCTATTCAGAACTAAGATCCCTAACTTACAACTTGTAAGTTATTTTAAAGAAGTTTAAGGCTACTATGAAAGTATAATCCTAGCAACAGTTAATCACACCTTTCTCTATAGTTAATTATCTAAATTAACTTCAAAATCTAACCAACCTGTTGTTTTGGTTTTTTTGTTCGGTTTTCCTTCATGGCTCTATCAATTTTAAGAGTGGAGTATCAGAGGTAGAAGTATTAATGCAATGCCCCAGTAGAGGAATGAACCCCTTGCATTTTAACTACCCTTATGGAGGGGGGAGGGGAGAATTAATACTTACATTATGGGGTTTTAAAGAGGTTTTTTTAACTGGCATTAAATTTCCAACCAACCAACTAACCAACAAACCCAACAAAACTCACAACCAACCACAAAATATTAAGTCCCGGTCTTTATTTTGCAACTAGATGACTGTTCTAATTTTAACTGAAATGTACATTATATATGCTTGAGAATAAGCCTCATCTAAGTTAGTTTTAATGAAGGAGATTAAAACAAATCAGATACATTGGAAATAATGACAGAATCAGTATAGCCTCTTTGACATTACTTTTGCTGAACATCTATTCTGTAATGAAAAGGTCAGAATGAAAGAACATTAACCCACTCACACCTAACACTTTACTGCTGTCAAAAGAAAGGGGTAAAAAATCAGCAAGAGTGTAACGAAAGAAAACTGGAAGATGCACCTATCGGTCATGCTCATTGTTGGGCATGCTCTCAGTTACATAAACAAGCTATGGGTAATGTTTTAGTTACACAAAGTAACAATTTTCTTAACACCTGATCACAATATTAGTTAACTGCATAAAGTGTCCAAAATAAAATAAAAGGTCAGATGGTCTTAACCCATGCCAAATAACTCTCATGTTACTTGGGGTAACATTAGGCTGCAGCCTTCTAGCTACAAAACATGGGAACAGGAACAGTGAATGTCCTGAAAAATCGACAGAATCAGCCACCGGCCTTTCCTCCAGCAGGCCTGGTGTGAAGATTCCCCCTCCTCTTTTTTTGAGGAAGAAAAAAAACCCCAATCCCAACAAGCAGAGATCAAAAAGTCTGTCTACCTATCTACCTTCGGGTTCTTTGCTGTGGTTGAAGACAACAATACTATAACTGAAAATAGTATGAAAAAGGCAATTGCTTCCTATCTCACCCATTTCTGTGGTTTTTTTGCGTGTTGTTTTTTTTTTTTTTGGGGGGGGTTGTTTGTTGTTGTTGGGTTGGTTTGTTTGGTTTTTACTACAGGGAAGAAAAAACATCACAAAGGAAAATGGTCTCTTAAGTTGTAGGAAGAACAGATTTTCCTAAGCTTCATTTATATGTAGGAAAAAAAAAAAAAGTTAAAAAGAAACCAGGCTTTTCTATTTCGAGTTCATGAGGCAGGATTTCACTCAGAACAAGTTTTATAGGATCAGGGGTGGACATATGGGTCATATCTTGCTGGTAGAAAATAAAAAAAGGGCAGATGGACCATACAGCAACTTGAAGAGAAGTGGTGAGATGCAAATTCAGAAGGTTACTGTACTTCCTAAGTAAAGCTACTCACGAATCATACACTCATTTAGGTTGGAAAAGACCTTTCAGATCATTGAGTCCAACCATTAAAGGAACAAAGGGGAAGTAACACAGAAGGAATGAAGAGGAAGGCTGAGGAAAAGTCTACCCCCTCTTCTATTCCAAACATAGTACAATATGAGGCCCAGGGAACAGAATTTCAACTAAGCCTCTCTCATTCACTACTGCAATTGTAATTCTGAAAATAATAATAAATAATAATTAAAAAAAATCAACAGGCAAAATTAATCACTCATACAATTCTCAGCCTGAACTGGGATCGTTATTCCTAGTCTGATGCTCAAGTCTGAAAGACTCTCACTGGTTATCTCAAACGATGTAAATTTTCAATTAGTACTCTTGAGTAAACCTCCAAACTTAGCACATAATCCAGTAACTGCTCTTGTCAGTCAGTTTTGTATGCTGTATTTACTTGTCTGGTTCAAGCAAAAGAAATTCATTTTCCAGAATTGAACAAAGCTTTTTTTATTTGCTGTTTCTCCCAATCTAAAACACCTTAAGACAGCAGAAACAGATTTAGACACTTTAAAACAGAGGCATAACCTAGTATGAGTTTCGGGAGCTTACAATGGTTTTCACAGAGTGATAGCGACCAGTATTTTTTGTGCTCTCCCTTACTTCACCTACATCATTATTACAACCATGACACCCTTGTTAGTGGTTCTCTGAAGTAAACCGGTGTCTGAGTTTCACTCCCTTGCCAGAGGAGAAGGTTATTTAAGGCTGGTATCGTTACCAGTACTGAGTTACATGGTAGGCTTACTCACATCTGACGTCTGCTCAAGCTGTAGAGCTCTATGTACCGAGTTGTACTTTCTGAACCATGTCCCTGAACATGCAGGGAAAATTATGAAGACCTGGTCATCTACCATAACTTGAAAAACAAATTTTAATTCAGCAGAAGTACAGCCTGCCTGGCTTTGCCATCTATTGGATTTGTCTGACAACAAGAGGTGAAAGGATTCTGCAGCTCCATTGTCTCAACTGCAGGATCTAAGAAAACACTGGCAGGCTCATCAGAGAGGTTTATGAGCCTGCAATTCAAAGAGATTAAAAGGAAAAATCTACTGAGATTCTTTCAGGCTACAGAACAACATTAAATAACTATTAGCAGCTTGGTTCAGTAAAGCTTTACTAGAGCCCTTGCTGGGTCATTCAGAAATTGTAAAAGAGGAAAGGTATTTAAGTTTCACTTGAGGATACAATAAATATTCCTTGGGCTATTTAAAGCTGAGTTTTGGGGAAAAGGTTGCAAGCAGTAAATGGAAATTCAACCCTTAACAGTTTACGGTAATAGTAAAAATAGTCATAATACTTAAAAGATTTTTCTAGCTCTTTATCAGTCATTTGTCTTTAGGATTGTGGGAGTTTTGTGTTTTGTTTTTTGTTTGGTTTTTGGGTTTTTTTTAATCACAATTTTAAGAGTTCAAGACGTATTGTCAGTTCATAGTATCTACTAAGCATCAAAATCATCACAGTTCTCAAAACCTGGATATTTTCACAAGTTGTGGTTTGTTTTTTTTTTCCTAATAGGCTGTTTAGTTTTTAAACAATTACTTGAGTCTCTTGCACAAATTTAAAATAACCATGCTTACTTTAATTTGAAATTATAAAAAAGCCATGTGTTAAGAATTTTCATAACAAAAAGCTATGGTTGTTAAGAAAATACAAACTACATTCTGCTTCACTTGTAGCCAATGCAGATTAGCAGTAACTCCAAAGAGCCATGGTAAAGCCTTGTGTTCTAGCACTAGCTGAGGGTCTACAGCCGTAAAATCCCTGGCTAGAGAAGGAATATAGGCTTCTGCCTCCTCAAGAGTATAACCTGGCACACTGAAAATCCTAAAGTAACAGCCATGTGAAAAGTGGTATTTTGGTCTAAAAGTATTTTTTTAAGAAGGAATTTTCCTAACATGGCACAACTAAAATATACTGCATTATTTTTTTCCCTTTCTATAAGAAGGTAGTCAAGGTATTCAATTGCCATTTCTGCTAGCTACTGAAAGCATTCCTGTAGGCTTTTGTCTTGCTTCTCCTGCTTATTCTCATGGGGGATGTGTAAGGTTATTCTTCTGGAATCCTATTTACCAAATTACATAAGGTATATCGATGTCTAATACAGAGTTGTCACTCTATTGCTGGAG
The DNA here is from genome assembly GCA_000699545.1 of Podiceps cristatus. NCBI lineage: Eukaryota > Metazoa > Chordata > Aves > Podicipediformes > Podicipedidae > Podiceps > Podiceps cristatus. Next base: position 30,118 of record JMFS01112087.1, on the reverse strand, counting down.
CAGGAGGGAACACTGGATCGATGGGAAAGTGCCCATCTCCAGAACCGTCTTTGCCGTTCACCCTGCTAGGGGAGGAACGGGGAAGGAGCAGGGGCAGAAGGCACTACCTTCTCTTTAACTTGGCTACCTTCTATTTAACTTGGCTTTTCACTTTCCTAATTCATGACCTGTTTGAGACTCCCTTTCTAAACCTGCAGTAGAAACTTAACTGAGAGTGAAGACACATCCTTGAAGATTTTTCGGGTTTTAAAGAGATTGGTATTGTCAGTGAAAGCTGAATTAGTGACCAGATACTTAGAAATGAGCCATTTTAGGCTAAGATTTTTGTTGTGTCTTGCTGCCTAAAGGGAAAGCACAGAGGATGGAACCAGAAGTGTTCTCGGAGACTAATGGCACAAGCTAAAACACTGGTAATTCCAGTTAGGACCTGTAATTCCTTATGTCTAAGAAATGAAGCAAGTACAAAAGGAAGATGATGCTGGAATATGTATTCATGTCTCAAAACTGTATCTGCAATATTTTTCTGAAAATAACTTAAAAATTGAAAGTCAAAAGGAGGTATGTGCTAAGATGTGAAAACTCCTACTGGTGATTACATCCCCCACCCTATCAACACTTAGGCTTTATGGACGCCTGTGTCCATCACCATGTAAAACCTATTATTCTCGATAGAACCTCACTGGAGTCATAGATGGAAAAAAACCCTAGGTGCTTAAATTTCTCCACCTTCTGCCCCAAAAACATATACAAAGCAACTGGTTTTAGTGTCAGTCCCAGCACTAGGTTTGAATTATTTGCTACATTTAGTGGCAGAAGTTAATCAGTCACCAGTTTATTGATTTATTTTAATTGTGACTTTTCTGTTAATCAATCATTAATAATTAAAATGTAAAGTGAATTGGTAAAATGAATTATTTTAATTATGTGATTGTTTAGATACACAGTTCCTTTGTATTTAAGTCAAAAATCCACAAAAGTTACAGGGCTGCTATTCAAAGGGACCTTGATAAGATACAGATAATGGGCTGACAGGGATGTCAAAGGATTGGACAACTATTAAGTCCTGCTTTTGGGATGGAATAACCTAATGCACCAGTACAGACTGGGAGACAACTGGCTAGAAAGCAGTTTTCCAGACAAGGACCTGAGTGGACAACAGGTTCAGCACAAGTCAGCAGGGCACTCGTGCAGCAAAGGCCAACCACATCCTGGGCTGCATTAGCAAGAGCGTAGCCAGCAGGTCACAGACGTGATGTTTTTCCGCTCTACCCAGCACTTACTGAGATTGCATCTGAAGTCCTGTGTCCAGTTTTGGTCTCCCCAGTACAAAGCACTGACACGCAGGAGGCAAATCCAGCAGCCTGCCAGCATGGTCAGGGGTTGGGACACACGTCATACAAGGAGAGGCCAAAAGAACGCAGGCACAGCTACCTAAGGAGGGGGTGCGGGAGACTTCTCGGAGATGCACAGCGGAAGGATGAGAAGTGAAAGGCACAAGTTGCCAAAAGAGCCCTTATATCTGACTTGATAGAAGGAAAACATGTTCTGGTTGTGTTTGGGTTTAGTATTTTGGGTTTTGTTTGGGGTTTTGTTGGTTGGTTGGTTTGTTTTTTCTACTGTGAGTGTGTTCAAACACTGGAACAGGCTGCCCAGAGCAGTTCTGGAATTTCCATCCTTGGAGATATTAAAAACTAGGCTGGAGAAGGTCTGAGCAACTGACCTCTGGGGACTTGCTTTGAGTAGGAGATTGATCTAGAGGGTCCGTGAAGGTCCCTTCCAGCCTAAGTGATTCTCTGATTCTGTGGAAAGTTTTTTATTCTTTCAAACTGTGACACAAAAGCATGAACTTTCAGGGTTCAGATGACTTCTAATATGAAAACCATAAAACAGGTTTTTTCCAAGCTAAACTCACTGAAAAACTTTTGGTAATTACTACTGTCAAACTTGACTTTAACAGCATATTCATCTTTTCTAAATGGAATACTGAACAAAGAATGGAGAAATCTCTAAGAAAATCTGTTGAGGGAAAAAAAAAGTCCACTTTTAACAGGAAAAGTCTTATGCAGCTTTTTTTCCATCCCCCCAATTTTTCACAGGGGCTGGAAGCAAAAGATTCACTATTATAAAAGGGTATTCTTATATGTCATTAAAGATATGACAAAACAAGGAATTGGAAAAATTTTCACACAACATGCAGAAAGGTAGTTCTTGTAAGATTCCCAGACCAGAGAGGCTTGGCCAAGTATTTGAGCCAAACCTCTAAGTAGTTTGAGGTTTGTCCTTTTCTCTTTAATACTATGGCCCAAAGGCACAAAAAATTAGGAGGAGATCATTGTGACAGCTTCAGAGAAAAGCAGTATTAAGACATGAAATTACATTCACTGGTTACTCTCAATGATTCGATCAAAACCACCCCCACAATTAAAACCAGAGACTCCCACAGAATTTCAGCTTCTTGGAACTTCTCTGGCCACTGAATTTCTGAGCCGAGTAATTAAGATTTCATTAGTATAAACCAAGAAGGTGCGTACAAATAAACAGTGTGAAAGGGGAAAGAGATTATAGTGCAAAGGACATCCTGCTGACTGGCAGCCACACACACACACGCCGGCATCCTTCAGACTCTGCTGCCGAGGCTTTGCAGGCTAACTTGCTATATTCTCCCTCTCATCATTATTCCCCTTAGCCGCTGTCTCAATTCCTTTGTTTCTGTGAGCTTTTACAGCAGCGTCTACGAATTTGTCTAGAATCATGACTTCAGAAGCAACTTGACAGGCATTCAAAGAACTAGAATTTATTTCACCATCATTTTGCTGCCAGGGAACATGCTGCAAAGAATGCAGCAACACTGCACATGTATGTTACATGTGCCTTAGTCTGAAACGCTGGGGCCTCTGTGACTGGCACCCTCTATATTAAAATACCTCTATCCCATTATCATACCATTACCAAATACCTGTGTAAATAACTCTACAGTTTCTTTCCTTTATTTACCAAGTATTTTTTACAGAATCCTAGGACAGCTTTTAGAATAACTCATCTGGATGCAAAAAAATATCTCAGGAAATACAGATAACCTTTAAAATACTGTAGAATAAATTTTGTAAAACACAATTTATAGCAATGTCCTTAAATTCCATGGGAAAACAAAGTAGCTTGTTAAATCTTGATATAGCTCTCGACTTCAGTGGAGTAACCTGATCAAAGCAAAATGGAACTTCATGGTCTGTATTTAAGCTTTAGGTAAGACTCAACTAGATGCACAAAAGACTAACTTAGTCTTTAATATTTCTTTTTTCCTGTGCATGTACAATTTGTGAAAATGGAAGCCACAGCTGATACTCCAATGCCACGACTACAATAGGATGAGAGCACTGGGTAGCAGAAATTCCTGTTCTGGCATCACATTCAGACATTTAAAAAACCATAAGTTTGAGATGAAAATTCATTTAAGTTCAATCTTAATACTGTTTACTTAACAAATTAGCACAAGATTTTTTCCCCCCATTCTTTTGAAATATTTATTCAACAATTCTGTTTGCACCCCTCCACCCTCTTTTCCAACACCCACAAAGTCTGAAATACAAGATTATTTAACCAGAGAATTCATACTGGGTATATACAATTATATATCACTCTTTTTATCCTGCAGTGATGCATATCTGCCAGAATGACTAAGCCTTTGTCTCTCAAAGTTCTGGTATCCGCAGCGGCAGGGGAGTTAAAAATCAGCACAGAGAGAAAGGTCTGATGGTGTGCCAATGTACAATGGAAGAGAATTCAATAACAAGCTGCAGAGACAGTGGGCTTTTATCAGACACATTCAAAAGTGGTGGTGGCTACGCGTCAATGCCGGACCAGAGTGTGTTACTGCAGAGTGCGACTGAGTGTTTTCCCCACAGGCAATACACTATTATTGACTCCCCCCATTAACATGTAGGGTGGATATACATTTATTGAAGGTTCTAATGGAAGGCTGAGGGACTCCTATCCTGAGGCCAGAGCAGAAAGACAGCCTATCACTTCATGTAATGGTAGCCCATGTGTGACAGACCTGACCTACATTTCCCCCCTTTCTTTCTCACAACAGCCTGTCACTGTTTTAAGAAGCTATTTTCCGAGAGGTATAAAAAGAAAGGCATGCTAGAGCTGCCTAGTTAATGTGTTATATTGCAATATTATTTATAAGCCTGCTTTAATAAGACTAGTTTAGACTACAGATGAATTATGAAAGCTACCAGAACACACACACAACCAAAAAGAATGTATCTTAATGATTCTGAAGTGCTTATAAATCCATATGCATTGAACACTGGGTATAAATGGGTTAATACCTGTATCTAAGATACTGCAACAAAATGTAGTATAAAACTTAAAACTAAGAACACTTAATGAAGCTGCCTTAACATAAAAAGAGCTAAGGCCTGTAATTAGTATAAACTGCATATTCATTCAAATTAATAGGACTCACGCCACCTAATGTTTTGTTGGAAGTAATTCAATGTTTTCACTAGCTTATGTATGTGTAGCAAAAGCTATAAATAATGGATCCACATTTGAAAGTAGGACAAGAGTGAAAGAAACATTTGGTTCAGCAATAAACAGCATTTTAAAATACCATCTAACTACCACTCCCAGACCCTGCTTATTTAAAGAGCTGCTGCCACTACAGCACTCCTTGGCAGGAACCTACCATGCTGCTGCAGGTCATACTCTTTTTTTGTCTCTTCATTCCCTAGAATTTTCCACGCTTGATCAATTTCGATGAACCTCTGCACGCGCTCCTCCACTTCTCCTGCTGGCACATCTGCCTTCTGTTTGTCTGGATGATACTGCCAATCAAAAAAAAAAAAAAAAAGTTGAGGGGAGTGGAAGTGAGGAGGGTGGAAGAGAGAGGAGCAATCAATAATGCATTTGATACTCAGTTAAAAGGACAGAGAAAAGGAGAAGGTCTGAGCTAAGGTGCCAAAGAAAGGGAGACAACGATGCTGGGCACAAGAGAAAACTGCCAATTTAATTAGACCACTGAAATGGCAACAAAACCACCAGTGGCACAAATGTCACCATGCCCACTGACGGCATTTTCTGGATAATTTGCTGATGGAATCATTGGTCTTATGGACAATTTACCTAGAGAGAATGACTACCACAAACAGAAATAGGTACATGCAGGGGACCACGACACGAGGAGGTGCTGCAGGTGCTAGCAGCTCACTTAATAGTACACACAGCTGATTTAAACACCACCACCAATGTTTAGTTAAGGCTACTGCAGATAAATTGAATGCTGTATTACAGGTACCTAGCTTTTTTCTTTTATTATTATTACTTAAATGGTAAATAGAATATATGTGGTCAAATATAATTTATAATACTTGTAATTCTACTTTTGAAAATATGCCTCAACATCTTTAATTTTTTCCAGTTCAGTGAATCAATAGCCCTTCCAAATATTTAAAGTCATGGATCACTGGCTACAAAATTGTGTCATTTGAGTTACAAAATGGTTATTCAAGGACATGTCTGCAAGAAATCCCACATTAAACAGGCAATAATAATTAAAATGATAACATGTTTTCTTTACCATTTGTACTACAGGTTCTGAACAGAGCATTCTGACTCTTTTCAGTTCAAATGTCTACTGAAAAGAAACTCAAAGCTCCATCTTCCTGTAACTTTAACTCATCTCCAATAATTTTTTTTTTTTTTTTTTTTTTTTTATATTTTAAATTGCTTGGTATAAGTGATAGACCAATACGAAACAGCATTTAAGATGAGGAAGTTGCAATATACAATTACAGCTATTAACTATGTTATAAATCAAGATATCCCTTACTCTATAGAGCTTCAACTTCTGCCCTTCGTACTAACATCAGCTGAGGCAAGGAAAGGTACAGCAGATTTTAAGGCTTAGAACATCTGTTCTACAAGTGTTTGAGCAGATTTCTGATAAAACTGAATCCCTTTGGTTTAGTTTATAATTAATTTTTGAAAGAAAATAAAAGAATACTAATATCATGTGTGCTTTATAAAATTCAAAGTTTAAAAGTACCTCTTCTACTGGAGTCTATTTGGTCACTGATGTACATATTTGTCATTTGCACCGAGGGGTATTGCCTGGATAAATTCCCTGTACTACAAGTGAACGTACATAAAAGCAAAACGTTAATCTTTGACCCAAAGTTTTTTCAACCTCAAGTATGAAGTCTGTACACAAATGTATAGTTTTTTCAACGTCAAGTATGAAGTCTGTACACAAAGGTATATTTTTGTTCCACCATATGAGAATGCAGGGGCTTCAACTGTGCTTATGGGACTGAGGACTAGCTTGCAATTTGCTGGTAATATGGCTGAAGCACAGCTGTGATCCGTAAAGGTTTATCTCAGAGATCCCTTTTTAATCCCCCCAACTGAAGATGACAAAATCCTAACATGCAGACAAACAAAAAATTTTTGGTCATTGCATTTAGTCATTGTATTCTAAATAGCTAATTAGAAAATGAGTGATTATAGCTCTATTTGGTAGGCACTAAATTCAAGTGTTCTGTTGGCATGCATCATGTTGTACTGTAAGAGCTATTTAAATGTATTATTTGTTTTCAAATCCATTTTTCTGAAACCTTAGCTTTTCCAGTTGTATTTCAATTTTAATAGCATTTTTAACATTGGTGGTTGACCATATACCACATTTGTGAAAGATTTTTTTTTTAAAATCAATGCTTAATAAGCATACAAGGCAAAATAGTCAGATCCCAGTGAAGACTTAAATGGTTTCCTTTTAGTGAAGTTATTTATTTTAACAATTATATTTGAGGTATGCACGCAGCAGTTACTCCTCAAAGCAATATTTTATCTAAAAAATGATACTTCATTATTTTAAAATATTTTATATTTAAAATTTGGATCCACCCCAAATATTGTAGGGTTCATTCTAATACCTAAAGAGAGAGCGATATGACTGCTCTATATTCCACTCCATTCGGAGGACACTAAGCATTCCCCTACAAGCTTACACCACAAGGATGGAAGGGCCTATTCAAGGAATATTACACCGGACTTGGTACCACTGAACCTTAACTAGATTTGAATAGCACTGCCACAAAACTGTTACTCATATTGTTATATGTTTGGATTGGCCACAAGACCACACCTTCTCAGAGCAGTTTCTTACAGATACATGAAAACATTACTGAGCAATTGCCCAAAACATCACTAAGAATATCGGCTTCTCTCCTGCCAAGGATGTTGAGAAAACACCCCCACAACATTGGTCACACTTTTCCTTTGCTACACCAAAACTGCCAGACTGAAAAATAATTTTTGACTATACTGGGAGTAGTTAGCAGAAAAACAGTAAGCCACAAATGCCATTAAAATACTTTGGCAAAATAATGATCAGTGCAGAAAAGGCTATTGGGTTCATTTCTTAAATAATGCAGAAAATTAATTATTGTTCAGATTTATCATTTAGCTTTTAATGTCTTTCCTATAGATTTGGAAAATTTAATATTTGTAGCACATGCAATTTTTATATTTGAAAGGTTACAATTTCATGTAACTGATTACTACATTGTAGGGGACCTACAAATGAAAGAAATAAATCCCTATTTTGGTCCCCATGCTTTCTGAAACTATTTGCGCCTTCCTCTGTTGGGCTTGTTCCTCTATTACCATCCAATACCTTTAGCAGTCTACATCTACACTAAAAAAAAAAAAAAATCCTCAAACTCTGCTCTTTTACTCTGATCCTATTTTTTTTTTTCCAGTGACCTCATTTCATCTGAATTTGTTATGTACCCGTTCTCATTGACTCTTTTCATGCTCTCCACCTTGCTGATCAAAATTCAAGAATGCTTGTTTGTAGGAAAAAATCCACTCTTCATTCAACTGCCCATACCCTTCTCTTTCACCTCTGAAACAACGAAGGTCTCCTCTTTTCCAGCTGTTTTAGACTCTCCTCAGCCAGCTCAGACAACCACCACAGAGGACACCTTAACAAAGTTTACACCAGCCTACTAACAGCTGAAGTTTAGATAGCGTACTCTGACATCCTCCGTCAATACTTTAGATATTAATCAACCATACTCTTTTTTGGTATCTTCCCCCATTCTCAGTTACCATATTCTTGCTTCCAGTTCTCCTCTCTCTCCAGCATACCCCTCGGAGGAGCTGCCTCAACACGAGCCAGGGGTTTGGTTTGGTTTTGAGGGAGGTGAAATGTGATGTACTTTTCTGATCTCCGCCTCTTTTCCCATTCAGCCTTAGTTCTGGGGTAATCTTGGCTGCAACTCTGTACAAGCCCTGTAATGAAAACAGACAAGCCGGTTTTCTACTCGACCTGTCTCCTCCTCCAACTGAACTATTGTTCATCTCTCCCTCTATGCATCCAGTTGTAAGTTCTCCAAATGTTAGAGCCCCGCAATACGTCCTGCAAGATCACTTCTCAAAATCTGTGCAAATTATCTTCATACCATTCATACCTGCCACCTCAGCACTATTTTCAGCTGTATTACTGCACTTTGGATATATTTAAATCTTTCTGGCTGCACATGCCTAACATTTTTAAGCAGCAGTAGTTCCATAGAAAAAGATGTTTGCTGAGCACTCATCTTGATTTTTGAACACTAATAATTTTTACTAACATGTTACTACTTAATAGGACTTTATAATAAACAATAAAGGATATTTTCCTCCTGACAGAGGGAGTGGAAAAGAACGAACGTTAGAGATGTATGCCCAATCTAATTTTCCCTTTTTATACCTCGGCTAGAAAAAATTGCTAACTTCTTTCCATTACTAAAGCCTGCCTGGTATTTATATCACTTTACAGTGTATGATGCTTTGTAGTTACTCTGAATGTTAAAAAATAAACTGATTGATAATACAAATATATTACTTCATCTGTTAACTATAAAAAATAGCTTACACATACATGTGACACTGCTTGCTCCCCTGATGTTTATCTTAAATGTCATGTTGTCATAGCATTTCTTGAGGACACTGGCTCTTGGTGTAAGGGTTAATATTTGAAATATTTTTAGGGTTTTTGTTTTAGTTTTTACAATCACTGAGAAAAATTTGAAAAAGCACAAACCTTGAAGTCCAAAGCTCAAATGAAAAACATACTTTAAACATCATCTGTTGGAGACTTCATGAAATTTGTAGTGCTGCAGGCTAATACAAACTTAACCTCATACCCTTTTCAATTACAGTATCATTATTATACCTTTCTAAAACAACTGTATTGAACTTATTTTTAATATATATCAGACTCTACTATTCAGCAGTTTGGGTACAGTAGGAACAGAAGATCACCTGGAAAACATACTTTGAAACACAGATACAGGTTCAGTTCATAGTTATATAATTATAAAAAAAAATTTAAAAATGTTTCATCCAGTATCTTAGTTTAGGTAAATTAATTGTATTTCATTATGCTAACAACCTATTGCCTCTGACACCTACTACTGAATAAAGAACAAGCAAGTGAGCAAACTTTTTCTGTTTCAGAAAACAGGTGTTAATGTTGTTGCATTCACCAAATAATTCAAAGTGTAGATTCTCCAGAAATTGAGTTCCATCATGTATTCTATTTATACAGTAATAATTTTTTATACAGTGTACAACACATGTTTTTCACCCACAGGGTTTATATAGGAATTTGGAACACACTACAGCACATTCAACTGCTACATCCCCTATTTCTGCCTACATAACACTCCATGAAGTTTTGTTCCTTCTGTACTTTAAGAATTGCAAAATTAATCCTTGGACTTTAATCCCTGGAAGTTAATAAAGACCATTTGGTCAATAACTGTAGTGATATTACATCTCAGTAACCATACCAACAGACCTTAAGAACTCTCATTTCACAGGATGAGAAACTAAGATAGCTAGCTGAGCAAATCAAGGAACACAGAGATGCCACACTAAGGTCCCTATCCTCCTAACACTTGTACAAGTTGCTTAACTTTATGCAATAAGTGTAATAGGGTTGAGTGATTTTAATCAAATTCAAATTAGTAAGCAGAAAACCTCTAGTTAAATCAATTTAATATGTACATTTCTTATTGGTGCTCATGAATTTCTTTTTCAAAAGAAATTTACAGTACCCAGTGAGAATCAACTTAATACAACTTATTGGGAGGGGAGGGATGGAGCATACAGGCGTAGGTTTTACACTAAATTTGTAATCTCTTGCTAAACTGTGGAATACATGACAACTAAATCACTTGATATAGTCAAACTTTTAACTACTTTTCCACATGACAAATTGAAAAGGCTGATTATTTAGAAAAGGTTAAAAAAGTACTATTCCTTCTCATTTATTACTTAATACATTACCGTGGTTCTTTTGCCTTGAGTATAAGAGGTATTCACTTTAAAACCAAAGAGGCATCACATTCCCAGTTCCATACAGGAGAATAGGAGGCTCAATTTTCTACTGAAACTACTACTATATCCAAATTTTTATTTCAGTTATGAAGTGCTTTAACTTACTACTATGTATTTGACAGTTACAGAACTTCCCTCCCCTAAAATTATAGTTTTTAAGCCTATTTAAACTGTAAACTTTCTAAATTTTTTCTGAGGCAATGAAATAGATCAGCTTTAAATTTTTTTCCACAGTGGAAATAAGGAGTACTCTCTCTGTCTTGTCTTTCCTACTTTCCAATATTTCATACAAAGCTGTCAAAAAACTGGAGAAATCTTCAGCAGCAAGTAAAAAGTAACATAAGGATGAAACAGATGTGGCTACATTAAATCTTGACCTTCTCTCCCAAGACAGTGATTTCAGATAACAAATAAAAGATCTGAAAATACTTATTATACACATTTTAATTTTTTTTTTTTTTGGTAAGAGAAACCATTCTTAAGGTTCTAAAATTCAAAACTAAAGACAGATGTAGAACAATGACTAAACCATTAGAGCAGAAAAACTAAATAGATAAGACTATTCTGGACTTAGGAGTCAAAGTAACAACTAAACAGTCAGTAATACCAACAGTTACAGCGTAGTAAATTTCTAAACTATCAGATTTATTAAAGATTTTTAAACTCTGAAATTATCTGTAGTCTAATGGAATCACTTTGCTAGATTAAACTGACAAGTTTAGACAAGTCTTAAATTCCTGCTTTATTTCAATGGGGGATGTGCACTTATATTTGAATAAAGGCTATATTTAAAGCTAGAGATGTGCCCTAAACTCCTGAGTAAATCAGGAATTAAGATTTTAACAGGGGATTATTTACGTGCATTCAAGTACTCATGCTTTTGTAGGAACTACATCTAATGACTAAATCTAAGCTGTAAATAATGAGTCAATGTTAGAATATTGACATCTAAAATTAACTTAGTATCTCCTAACGTCCTTCTCCCAATTCTCCATGCTAGGCATATAGTAGTAGCTATGATAGTTTTATAGCTTGACAGTATTTGTTTTGTGTAATGCAGCTAGAAATAAGATTTCCAGCCAAGTATGAATTATCTGGGGTTTTTTGTCACTGTAAAAGTAACAGGAAGCCACAGTGTTCATGACCTACACTACAACTACAATACCTCCTGGAATTTGTAAAGAGATCTGCATTTATATTAAAAAATAAGCAGTGGTGAAAGACATTCAGTAATGGTCAGGGAAGAAGAATTCAACCCAAACTTTACAAACAGAGCACTGCTTCATATCTGGTGAAGCTACTATTTTGGATGAGTGACAGAATCGAGTTAAAAATCACAAACAAAAGGGCTAAAAGTCAGGAAGTGGGTATGTAAAGTGTAGGCTGGATTAACATTGCAAAAGTGAAAGTCACCATGGATAAGCACTGGATAGTATGAGACAGCAGTAAACATCAACGACATCCAGTTCCGCTGACAGGAGTGTTCGATGGACGACAGCAAGTGGCCACGAGAGCTGGATACTGTGGTGTTCAGGAGAGAAAGAGAACGAGGGGGGGACAAACATTGGAAGCAGCTGGATGAAGACAGAAACCCAACTCATCATTTTCAAACAACACGGCCAGACTCATGGCTAGGAATCCAAGCAAATGAGACTTTGATTCCTTACCAGAATTGCAGAGATTAATACCAAGAACTTTTAGAAATCACATTTTCAGTATTTGGGGGGTGTGTGTGTGTGTGTGTCAAGCTGTTTATTCTTGTATCAAAACCTCAATAGTAAAGAGGCAATATATTCAAAGTTCAGAATTGGAATTCTCTCTTAAAGTCAATATATGACAGTTTATTTGATTATAATATAAGCCAGAAGTCTTTTAGAAGACAAAATCGGCATAAGCAAGCTGAACAAAAAGCTTACACAATCTTGTTCTCTACAAAGTTTAGCAACAAACAAACATGTTGCACTAAGACAAAACACACAAATCATTACCACAATGTCCCTTGCAATATAAGAAGTGCATCCTTTTAATAAAACAACAAGAACAAAATGCAGGAGTTAACATGACCATAAGAATATCAAAATTAGGAAGTGTTTGAAAAACATTGCTTATGCTTTACACAACATTTATACATTATGCACTGTAATTATTATTTACAGGTTAAGCTAACGAGGTCAGGACAAAAAAAAACTGTCAAGTGTTCTCATCTGACAGAAGTATTCGTAGGTCCATGCAAATTTGTCCGTAGACTACAGAGCTCATCACAACACTTCACATCATATTAAAAGGAAGCTGCAAGAAAGTCAATATTAAGAAGAAAAATATTAACTATTTCCTATTTAATTTCCAATTGTACTCTGAATTCTTGTTACATTTCCCTGCCCAAAAAGGGAAGAAAAAAAAAAAAAAAAAAAAAAAGAAGAGAGGGAGAAATTAAAAAAAAGAAAATAAAACTGAGTAAATTTAATGCCAGGCTGTTCTTCGGAGGAAAGTCCTTTGCCCTGGCTTGCAATATATGTAGTAAACCCCAGTTTTTACTGGGACTTGCCAGTAAATCTCACCCTCTGACACAGAGTGTCTGTTCATACTCAGTTTTTGGCCACTCCACCACAAATGCCAACAAAGGGACCAATTAATGAAAACTTTCTCGATACATTCCCAGTGGATGAATGTCCGCCTTGCAGAAGGTACCTTGACAACATTCATCTCGCACAGGCCAAATGGTTGCTCTGTGGTAGCAATTAAGACACCACCAGCCTTGGCTAGATTTAAACCAACAACCAAAGCTGCGTAGATCTGACCAAATGCTCATAGAAATCTGGAGAAATTAACTTCTAAACAAGGGCTGGATTGGGTCATATAATTGCATCCATTCCCCTAGATATCTACACATCACGTGGACACATTTTTATTACAAAGAAATGACAATCCTTAAAACAAGATTCCTTAATCTGGCCACTTAACCACAATATTTAAGCCACATCTATAAATATCTAAGAAATCAACAATTCTTCTAAATCATTTCAAGAATCAAAATAATATGGTAGGCTGATATTCTCTGTATTTGTACTCTTTTTTTTTTTTTTTTTCTCTATCCACAAAAAAACCAGCAATCTTCATATTCCCATAGCTTTGGAATCAACTTTGGACAACTAGGTGCAGTGCAGCATCCCTCCTCTTTCTAAAATCCCATCTGGAAACGGAAGGGGTTTGTTCCTTTGATCCAGAAGTGCCTACCAGAAAGCCTCTTACCGCAGACTGAACCAAGAGCAGTGTGATAGCTAGCGGAAAAGCCCTGCCTCTGTTGCAAAGTTTGTCCTGACTCCAGGCTCTGACAAAGGGTACCCTTCCCGAAATCTCGGTCCTCGGGCAATTTCGTGTGGTGGATCAAGGCCCCAGACCTCATGATCATTATCACAACGCCAGTCATTGTGCTTCTATTGGTCTCAGGGCTCAATAAATGTATGTTTAGAACTATCTGAGATATTAAACTTGTCTACCTGAAATTCTATAGCTAAGCTTAACATAGTACAGGAGAGGGGGTTCCCCCCACCACCCCACCATAACCGCACATTTCAAGTTCTATACTATGTTATTATAAGGCTTGTAGCAATATTTTTAATCAAATTATGTGGCATGTATTGAAAGTTCCAGATCAGTTGATAGCGTACCAAAATACAAAGCTGAACAGTCTCCCTGCTGGACACAGCACAAAAAAGAAACCACATAATGCAATTACAACACTCCAGGAGCTATATAATTACACTTAAAGTTAATACTTTTGCTAATTTTGCATATGTTGTCACACCAAATACTTTAAGCCACAAATCCCTATCAGCATGTAATAGACTTAACACACGTATTTGGTATTACCTACACATGTATACGACATCTATTTTTGAGCAATCAAGCACACCAACTCCAAACGATCATTTACTCTGGTTATGGGCAGCATGATATACAGAGTAGAATCTATGCGGAGTAGCTGTTATGCTTTAGGGCTGAATTCTTTGTCTTGCAGAATCCATTCTGTGATGGATTTAAATCATAACACAGCCTGAATTATAAAATTGTTTATTAAACTGGAATTTGAATTCTTTGGTAAGTAAATTTAAGAAAAGCACATGTTTTAGCCACCTGTGCTGGTCAAGAAAAAAAGGTGACAAACATGCACTTGGCCCCCACCCTGTGGCACTCACTGAAAGGTCACAGAAAGAAGCCATTTTCCAACCTCACCAGCTGAACTCATTAAATTAGTGCAAGATGAAAAACACACTTAAGTATTTTACAAAAATTTAAATGATTTATTCAATAAAAGTATTCTAAAACAGGAAGTGGTTTATTTCAGTACAAAGACACTTAAACTGCAGGAGAAAATGAATTAATTTTGAAAAAAGTTTATTTTCAAACATGTAAACATTGAACTTTTCTCCTACCATGGAAGGAGGGAGAATTTCTGAATGAACAGTGTAAATTAATTACCAATATATTTATACAAATGAATGGGAAAAAACCTAATTAGCAGTAACCAAAGAATTCTGGCAGTACTACTTTGCTAGACTCAAAGTGCTTTTCAATTCAAAATTACTTAATTTTCAACTGCAAAACTATTACAATTTAATGCGTAATAGAAAACCAGTTAGGGTGGAACCTCAAAGCATTGAGGTACTACCTGCTCTTAACTTACAATGATTTTGCTTGCCATTTTGTCACATGAGCCATCAGGAAATCTTAATGCCCTAATATTTCTTTCTTACTACTCCAAAAAGCAGGGAGGAAAACTACATAGTTTTATTTATAAAAAACCCCCACTATTTCACTGATTTCCATAATTTGTAGATCACCTCTTACATAAAAAAAAGACCTAATCAAACGAAAGACTACATGATTTTTAAGCACAAGACTTGTACAGAACACAGACTTGATGCTTTGATAAATGCTCCTTCTATGAGATATTAAGCATCCCCAGCTTTCCCGCAAGTTCACAGTGGAAAGCATTTTTTCCAGCAATGAAGATTTCCTTCACTGGAACTATGCTGAAATATTCTTTTTTAGCTTTTCTACAGACCTGTTTTGCATATAAAGGCCTCGTATAGGACCCATCCTGAAGCAATATTACACTTGGGCTCTGTGGCCTACATGGTTCATCAGGTACTAATTAGAGAGCATGTTCTGTCAACACTTTCTTGCTCTTCTTCTATTAATTGATCATCCTGCCCAATTAATACAATGCAACACTACTTCCAAACTCCTTGAGATCCTTTACCTGTGAGAAACAAGGATGAAGGGAAAAAACCCTCCAAAAGGGTCACAAGGTAACCACGCTTGTCTAAGACCTGGAGTGACAATGACACCACTATGCTGAAAGGTTAATTATGTTCCTACCACATTCTCTTGAGCCTGAGTTTGTTTTTTATTGAAGAAAAAAAAAGTAAACAAGCATAAAAATATGCTTCATCTAACAGGCTATATTAAATTTAGAAATGGTTACAGCTCATGAAAGTGAAGGCTGCAAAACTAAACTCAGCCATTAACAGCATATTTCTCATCAGAATATTTGCAGTTAATATTATCACTGTTAGATACTGTGTATCAGAAAAGTCATTAATATTGTGCAGGAACTACAGTGTGCTAATCCCACCTATGTACACAAGACTCCAAACAACGACTGCCCTTACAGTCACTTACAGTTAGAACCATAAATCAGCATTTTATAAAAGCCGTAAGAAATAAATACATGTTTTCTCCATTTGTTACACTGCACTAAAGATTGCAGAAGATAAAAACCAAACGACAAAGCCGCTGCCAAATACAACACACTACTGCCACCTAATGCTTACTAGAAGGTTACATCAAAAACATGTCATTGTTTCTCTGCACTACACTAGCACGATCAAAAACAGAGACCAGGGCAAATAAAAGAGTTTATTATTGTTTTTAATTATCTGCTTCACATTTCCTCCCCTAAAGGCTTTCTAAATTGAACTGATGTGATCACCTCCTTTCTTGTACGCAAAGACTAACAGGCAAGATGTCTGTTCAGTGGGCTAAATACAGGACTCCTATTTAATCTGCAAAAATGAAAATTAAGGAATGTAATGCATGCACTTCATTAGGATACAAGTGTGAGGTTCCACACTTGTTTACATTTTTGTAAGCTATCCCCTGTTAAGTAGCTAGCACGATTCAGTATCAAAAAGCTTTGCACAGCAAGGGGTGGGGTGGGGGGAGCGGGAAGAAGAGGTGTGGTCTTATGTTAAAACAGCACAAAACAAAATTACTTTGAAGGTGCTTTTCTTATTTCAGTGATTTTGCAACAAAGAACGTCTCTGAAATGTGAAACTTGTTCACTTCCATGAAAAGAACGATTCCAGGTCTTAAACTTGCTTTCCTAGCCCACAATCAATCTTTTCAACATGCTCACTCAGTTGGCAGAAGTTAGCAGGGAACATGGAAGTAGCCTGCTTTTTCCACTTGCAAAGAGGCGAAACAGAAAGTGAAGAGTTCCTTGTGACATTCAATCTTTTCATATAGAGATTTAAACACCCCAAAAGGATGTCTATCCAAAGACAGCTGGACAAAAGAGCAAGGAATTTATCTTCTTGATTCATTACTTCAATCCATCTCTTCTTCCTTTTTTTCCCCAAACACAAACAATCTTTAAGCTTTTTAACAACTTTAGCCTTGTCCTATCTGATCTTGTTATCTGCTTTGACACTGATTTCAGCCTCCACTGACCATCTCTCCAGGATGATTCTTATTCATAGGAAATGTTCCTCATTTGAGGAAAAATAAAATAAACAGTTTCATTTTCCTTCTAATCTCTTATACCTTATCCATTCTATGACATTTCTCTAACATCACTCAAATCAACTAGCTGGTGAAAACTGTGTCCATTCTCCCTTTTTCCTCCTTAGAGTTTGCCACAATCAGAATTTGTTATGCAAGTATCAATCTGAGCTTCCGGCACAATATTCAACTGCTTGCATGTTTTACACACATTATTAATCTTTTACATACCTTCAAGGCCAGAGATAACCACTGCTGTACACAACATCCAGCATAGCAGACCTCCAACTTGAGGACCATCAGAACAGAAGTATTTCAGGTAATATTACTGCTGCTATAACTGTTACTATAAGGAGGTATTTGCTGTGACTCAAGGTATTTACAGCAAAGCATCAAGACAGAATGTTGGAGGAAAAAGGAATTTTTCGGTAACATTTTAGTTATTCATTACCCAATGAATAATTTTTAATGAAATCACCAGACAACCCAACTTGCTATTTTTAAAACAGCCATAATAATAATTTAAAAAGTGAGGATTAAATATACACAGCAACATGCAACAGTTATGCAGACCACATAACTGGCATTCACTAGTATCTGCACAGTAAAAACACAGAGGATGACACTATCAACCCAATGCTGCAAATTCTTGAAAATTACTGAGTCCTCTAAACTGGAATTAAAAAAAAAAAAATCCCAAACAGAATAAATTACATTGTCCTAAACTCACTAATTTGCATCTTAGATTTCATTGTTTAAGTTATCTTGCTTAAACATAATTTAAGCTTCCTCAACCTTTTCTCTGATTAAGCCAAGAATTTCACCACAACATCATTTTCACATTTAAATTTCACAGGTTGATAACCATAATTTCTGACCAGAGTTCTGAACAGTTCTGTGATTCACTGGAAGATACTAATCTTTTGTCAAGTTCAGCATGAATCTGAATTGAGAGCCATCTGAAATGAGTGAGATCCCCTTTTCCTCCTCTATACTTAGCGTCTTCTGCCCAAATCCCTATCTTTAGTATACTTATTTCAAATATTTAAGTGCAGTAGCACCACTGTAACTGACTATACTTTTATGGAAGTAAATTTCAGCTTCCATGGAAATAGTCACTTTCAATTAGATGTTACTTGTACAAGTCCTGTGATTGCAGAGCTGATCTTACACTAAGTAGTAACTTCTAATGACAAATACTTTATTTTCTGCAGTAAATTATTAAAGTCTAAAGATGATATCAGGTATGACCAGAATCCTTTTCTAATGCAATTGCTTTTTTTACTGTAGCATGATACTACTATTTTGACCTTACACTCTCTTACTGGTCTTAACCCCTGACAGTGGGTCTCCATGAATCTGCTACTTTAAACAATTCCAGCTCCCCCTGCAAAAACAAGTAATTGCAGATTCTTGTCTGAAAACTTTCTGAAGAGGAGAAAGATAACCTATTGCATTGGCAGTGGAAATGGACTACATTTCTGCAGCAGCAATAACTACTTCATTTTATAGAAACCTAAGTAACAAGCTCTTTGTCCACCCCCTATTCCCTAGTCCCTGGAAAGATCTAACCTCATGAGACTGAGAAGAGCCCAACAAAACAGCAAGTAATTACCTCACGTAACTTTCATATTAAATGTTCACACTTCTCATCTTTTTCAGCTCTTGAACAATGTTGAAATGAAATGTAAAAGTTTCAGGTTTTAGTAATAAAAAAGAAAATCAACTGTTGTATAAATAGATGCAAAGATTAATTTGTGAATAAAGGCATGAAAACGAGGAGAGAAAACAACCTATGGTTACCAGAAAGTACATCTTTAGAAACAGCTTCTCTTTTGTTTTCTTCTGCTTCCATGGCTCCTTATTTTCCAATGAAGAGCCACCCAAGAGCCTCAAAAGCTACTTAAAAAAAGCCTTTTGGAAACTACACTACACAGCAGGAGAAGATAAAGCAATGAAAAAAGGAAAGAAATATTTTAGAACTTACAGGATATAAAGGTAAAAATAAAAAACAAAGGGAAGTTTAAAAGCTCCCCTGTGCTCACAATTTACGCTGTTAGATGTCACATTAAACGGTGTTCCGTTGTTTAGGCATAAGATAATGTGGCTCTAGTGATACAATAATGCGAGTTACACAAACGGTTAGGAAACTAGCTTGGGCAAATGCTATTTTCATGTGAAAGTAAAATCCAGAGTCCTGCATTGCATTGTAAAACAAAACAAAACCAGTCAGGGTTGCTTAAACTACTGAAAAAATGGGCATGAACTTTTCCATCTGACACATACAGTAGCGGATGAAGGAAAACCCACAGGACGCTATTTCCCGGCTGAGTAACATCTGGCCGACGGGCAGGGACGGGCAGGCAGGGCAGTAGGCTTCAGCTGGCACCCTGACTGGCAAGATGAATACCTTTCTGCAGAAAGTCAACTGTACTCCAATCCTCCACAGCATCCTAAGAACTGCTGAGCACAAAGCATAGCTTTTTGCGTTGTCCCCTCCACCCAGATGACTGTCACTAAAATAGTATTCCAAAACAAAGTATACCGTTAATTTTCAAATTCCTTTGGAATACCTAAAACCAGACACCTTAAAAAGGTCAGATTTAAGCATGGTGCAAAATAATCAAAGTCCCCAAGGCACTTCAGCTGCAGAAGTTACTGTGGAAAGCAGGTCTTGAAGAATAGAAGACTTCTTTTTAAAAATTATTTATTAGTGACCATAACTAACACTTTCATAATATTTCAAAAGTGGCAGGTGGTCTTTTATTTTCTTTCTTTAAAATATTTCTCTCAGCTTTCCCCATCTCTAGGAACAATATATATAGAATCTCTACAGTATTTCATAGAATCATAGTTTGTGTTGGAAAGGACCTCTAAAGCCCATCTAGTCCAACCCCCCTGCAGAGAGCAGGGACATCTTCAACTAGATCAGGTTGCTCACAGCCCTGTCCAGCCTGACCTTGAATGTTTCCAGGGATGGGACATCCACCACCTCTCTGGGCAACCTGCTCCAGTGCTTCACTACCCCCACTGTAAAAAATTTCTTATATATATCTAGTCTGAATCTCCACTCTTTTAGTTTAAAAACATAACCATTTGTGATCTCAAAACAACAGGTTAGGCCCCAGTCAAATTACAACTTTTAAAACAGACATGAAAAGCTAAACACTAACAGAATTAAGCACTTAGTTTAGAAAACACTTAGGCGGAAAACCCGTGTGTTTTCTAAACCTACATTTTATGAGGCAGCTTGAGAGATACATTAGTAAATATGTCACACTGTATCCCAATAAAAACAGAAGCCCCACAACCTGTTGTGCAAATCTATTGAGCCTGTACTTTGCATTGCCCTTCGGTAGCTGTAGGAACTAACACCAGATTGCTGGCATGCTCTGCCAGAAGGTAAGTACCTCTCAAATGAGGAACTCTCAGCCAGCCTCTCCTCAAACACCTAATTAGTTACTATTTAATGTTTATGTCAAGAAAATAAAATGTTTAGCTAAGATGTTGTCGAAAACGCATTCATTTTACTACTTTGATCATGGACATTCTTAGGTTCTAAATCCAAGCAACAATGACTGTCAATTTTTTCATTACTGTTAATTTATTTGGAATAACAAAGGGTCAAGTTTTAAAAATATCCAACTATTGACTTTTCAGCCTTAAAGCGTTAGTTTTAACATACTGAAGATTAAGTGACAAATAGTTTATCCCAGTGACTGGCAGCCTACAACAAAAAAGCTGAAGTTTCTCACTATAATAATACAAGCTATCTATAAACTGTCCAACAAAGCAGCCCTTCAGATACAGAATTCACTTCTGCATTAAATCAGTTCAAATGAGCTTATGCCTCCTGAACATTTGGGCTCAATGTGACATGAAAAAGCATTCATGAAGTGAGGCAAGGAAAAGATAAAACATGGAAGGTGGGACAGTTCTTACATCATTCTGATCATGATTTTCTGACGTTAAAGTGTTTAAAAATGAAGGAAAGAATGTGTTGCTTTTATAAATTTCCACAGGAGTTATATTATGTATTTTACACATAAGGCAAAGTTACACAGATAACTTATTTAAATCTAAAAGAAAATACACAAATCCCCAAAACACTAAGCTCTTCAAGGTACTACATCATACTACAATATTTTAAAAGATCTAACAACTATTTCAGGTTCAACACAGATGTGGTCAATGTCATTCAACAGCAGTAAGAGATCCTTATACAAATACAGCTATTGCGAGATGATTGATTCTACCCTTACCATTTATTTTCCTTTAAACTCCTGTTGTGGGATTATAGCTTCTTTAAATAATTGACTTAAAGTAGATCCTTAAATAGTCAGATTTGAAAATGCTGAACAACTCAAGGTACTCTTGACTGTGGCTGCTCAAAGATCAGACTAATCAGAACATTTACTTATGTGAAAACTTATGCCAGTCTTTTTAGCTTCTTCATACTTTAATTCAGATCTTTTGCTACACGATTCCATACATTTTGCTACATGATTTCAGATGCCTCACTTCAGAAATGAGATAAAAACCACATTACACAATATAAAACTACTTCAACATGTCTTCAAAAGTGCTGAAAGAACACTTGCAAACATTAAGTCAAGAAACAGCTTTATGGAATTTAATAAGCTAGTACTTAAGATTTTATTTTTAATTAGAATTTTAATTTTATACTACCTCAGGACACAGAATATTTACAAGTATGGGACACCTTTCACAAAATGTCTACCAAAGACAGTGTACATTCTGTTTTTAATACATTGTTATGATCAATAACTTACATAACCAGGCACAAAATGTTCAAGAGAGGCATCAGATTCCTTTGCAGAGCATAAATTACATTAAAGGCCAAGCACACATTAGCTTGAATCTCACACTTCAATTGCCTGATGCACATTCTGTTCTTATGTATGTACCTTAAAACTACAGAGGATGAAGTATTAGAAGCTGCTCGTCATAACAAATAAACTATGGACAATAACCTAGTAAGTAAACAGATTAAATTTAGAAATAATTTTCCAAGCTACCACTGCTTTCGCAACTGGCTGAACTATCTGAATAAGCAATATATTACTTACTCGCTGGCTTATTTTGTGATGCTATAGGTTTGCTCATGTTCTATGTAACAGGTGAAAATACCCTTCTGCTATAGGGATGTTCACATTGTCCACTTGTTAAAATTCACCTACATATTTAAAAAACAGTATCAAGAGTTACACATTACAAGGTAATGAGAAGTGAAACATCACTCCATATAATCTGAGATATGGTAGAGGCCCACCCCTAACCAGGGCGTACTGCATACCAATATTGCCATATGCCCCTGCTCCTACAGCCTTTTCGTCTTCACCTATATTCGCAACCCCTCTTCCCCCATCCCTCTGGAAGTCGGGATACCTTTCTCAGCCTGTTCTTGCATAGGCTGTGCCTGGAGTACGCCTTCCAGCTGGTTGCTGACCAATCAAAGTACTAATTGGTTAATCATTGCATTTCATTTGATTAGCCAGCTGCCTAATTATGCAGAACACACGCTCCCATTGGCCAGTTACCCTAAGGAGAGCATGTAAGGCCCAAGGACCAACTGCCACCAGCATTACATCTTCACACCATTCCGACTGAGGGAGCAGGAGCTTCAGCTCAGATGTGCCAGTCTGTATCGCTGTACCTGGCAGCATCATGCATCTCCAGAACGCTTGGCTTTTACGTACCACTGTGACACAACAAATCAGCAATACCATTCCAATTGATAAAAATTCCCGTATTGCAACATGATCACTGCCAGGGTAAATACCTGCTGTTCAGGCTTACTACTTAATATCATAATGACCTCTTCTGGTGTAAGAAAAAAAACCCCAAAACACCATAAAAAATACCGGTAGATGAATTGCACAAAAGCTCTCATTGCTCAAACAGCAGCAGGAACGTCAGCATGATCATGATCCGGCTAATCAAGCTGTTTGAACTAGTGACTTCTGTAACACTGAGGTTCAATATATACTACATAAGCTAATAACCATTTTTTAAGTCCTAACTTGAAAATACGCCCACTTGTATTTCATTAAGGTCATAAGTAGTAAATCAGATGTAAGGAACAGCTCAAAATAAAACTACTTAGAGTGCCAAAACAATAGGCCTTTGTATTAAACTTAGAGGCTTATCTTTCTCTCTGTTGCCATTATATTAACTTCAGTCAAGCTACAATCAGGCTGCACCGAACTTGTTCTGTTTATACTGTCAAGTTACAAAATCCATTTTCTACAAGTTAGTTGAAAGCAGAGCTAGTTAAGCATGATGATCTGTTAAGTATCTCTAAGAACTATGCTGTTATTCAAACAAAAAAACCTGCAGTGGTTATTAAAAAAATACACACACTGCATAATTTTCATTATGAAAAGCAATATTATGAGACTTCTGATACAAACCTCAAAGTGTTTTCATTTTGAAGATTCAAATTCTCAACTTAAGCTCAGCATGAAAAGAAGTTCATCAGTAGGCAGGCGCTTTCAGGAGTAACACTGAATTCATTTGGGAACAAACTTTAAGACAACAATCGTGGAAGTGGATCTTTAACCTTACATAAATATACTCTGCATTTCTTGTGATTGCAGAATTTAGATATGTACATAAATCTCGTAAGATACAACAGATTTTTTTTTTTTCTTTCCAGAAAGACAGATGTCTTTCCTCTACACAAGCTCAGTGAAACAATCTCTTCTTGAAGTTATTTTGCTTCATTAAATTAAACTTCTATTAATGTCCCTTTTTATTGTTGCTGAGAACCATTCTCACCTATGCTCTCTGTTTTCACATTTTCTACTCTTTCAGATTAAGCGATCACCTTAACACCTTGTATTTATATACACACACCACCCCTTCTGATAAAAAGATAATCTTTGTAACACTGTGTGTTAAATGGCACATTTTATTTCCTCACCATATTAAAAATAAGAGCTTCCTGCATACTCCCTGCTCAAATTACATGGATTTTCTTTAAGATTAGGGCACACATTGTAACAGCAGCATATAATTTTCCTGCACAATAATTTTTTTCCAGTTGAAAGGTATCCTATAATATCAGCATCAATAGGAACAGACACCTGATTTTCAGCTAGACAACGCTTATGCATTTGTTAACTTTATTCCCTGTAAAAAGCAGTTTTAAGATACAGAGCAGCTCCGTGAAAATTTGTAAACAATCTGGCAACTCATTCTTCGACCACAAAGTGCTAGACCAAAAGGAGATGTAAAAAATGTGCCAATAATAAAATGGCACATATCGTCCAATATCCTATTTTTGTCACTCTATCCTCTGATAATTTTATACACATTCAGAAATGGAACATAACCACTGTCCTCCCTAAAAGCTGTACGGATTCTTTAAAAAACTAAGTATAAAGCATAAAACCTGTTTATCCATTTAAGAGATACTGTTGAAACTACTATGTGTGTAACTGTGGATAAAAAGGCTGTATGTATCCCAAATATCTCAAAACCATCAGCATGTTCCAAAGACATAAGATTAAAGACCAAACTCCTCCTACTTAGACAAGATATTAATTCTCAGAGTTTGTTGTGAGTCCTTTCTGAGTATGGGAACTGCAAGTCTTCTGTGCTACAGAGAGCACTTTAGCAGGAACCTACAACAACCAATCAAGGTACATTTGTATTGAGCTAAGCTGGTTACAAAATACACTTTTTTTTTCTTCTTTCAGAATTACTGGCTCAAACTCTGTGCTAGAGGAGACACTGCAGTATGAACAGCATACACGAAAGTTTGATTTTGTTTTAAAAATAAGCTATTTATAAAATTGACTGTCACACACATCTTGTGCCCAAAAGTCTGTCATTTTCACCTGCTACTGAGTGTTACAATAATAAAGTATCAAGATGATCCAGATAGAGTCACATAAGTACACAAGAATTTAAAAGAAATAAGTATGAATTTCATTAAGTTGCAAGGAAATTTTATAAATATGAACTTTTACTTAAATATGTAGAAGGTGAAGAAAAAAAATACTGATTATAAAAATATCACTACTTTTAGGCCAAACCTGTCCTATTTTCTGTATCAAATTAATACTATTCTTAAAGACAGAACTGACATTATCTGTAGTAAAATTATTCACTTAAGCATATACTGTGACCTGACCAAATGAAAAAAGTAGAGCAAAGCAAAATATGGCAAAACAGTAAGTACATGTATTCACTCTAGCAGGGGGCATATGCAGTTTTATTTGTTATGGTTTATTAATGTTTTTCATCATTGAGTTAGAATTCACAAAAAAAAAAGTTATATTTTAAAAAATCAGTGTTAAGCTAATGCACCCTTACTAAATCATTCTTACAAACCTACAATTCAACCATTTCTAATTGCATACTACTTTGTATTTTTAAGGTCAGTCCTGAGATTTAACTACAAATATTGTTCTCTTTTGGATGACATATGGCAAGTTCTCCAACTCTTTTTAGCTTTGGAAATTTACATCTGCCTGTTCATTCAAGATGCTAAGCATACATGTGTTGACAAATAGAAAATAACAGATGGCAAAAAACAAATGCTCAACATGAAGCACTGGGGATCATTTGAAGAAGGGTTGGAGTCGGACATTTGCCATTTTTATTTTAATAGCAAAATTATTTTAAAAAATAAATTCCACCATTATGTTTGATGCTGATGAATATCTGTGATTGGAATATTCACAATTACAGAATGAATGTCCTATCAATTGCAATTGGTATCCAAGATGCAAGTCGCTTTATAAACTTTTGGATGTTAAGGTCATTAGCACAGTACAATTCTTCTGGAAGTTAACTTGTGCTGCTACACATAAACCAGAAAGCCTTCTGTACTGACCATGTAATTTGACATGAAATCTTTTAATAGTTAATACACAGCTGTTCTCATCTGCTATTCCAGCTTCTAAAGTAGAGTGACTCGGATAATTGACTACTACCACAGTACATGAAAACACCTGCGCATAGACCTGTTCTCTGCCCCCGCCAATACTACTGCTACTTCTACCACCACCACCTCCAACAACAGCGTTAGAAAACCAAAAGCAGCACTTTGTCTGTTAAAGATGTGAAGATACCCAGAGTTCTAAGTACAAGCTTTACTTGGGGAGCAAGGAAGCAGCTTCATATGAACAGGGCACAAGAGGTAAGATGAGAGGGTGCTATATGCTTTGTACAACCAATGAACAGGGGATGCCTAGGGAACAGTGTCAGGATAGGACAAACAACAACTCCCTTACAGATTCCACCAGTATTCAGAATGCCATAGCTCGTGGATATCAGAGAGTATTTTTTTGTATTAACATGCCATGGCAGACTTTTCTTTCATGAATGCCTAACAATGTTTTCAACCATGGAACTCCTTGGACTCAAGAACATCTGTGGCAATGACTTCCACACTGTGAATATGTACTATACGAACACCATTTAGTGACGGTATATAGGGAACAGTCTCTAGTCACTCCTATAACCAATGAGGTTTTAAGGTGCATAAAAATAATTATTGTTTTATTACCAACATGCTTTTACAGACTTTAGACTGACTGTGCTAGATGGTGTATTAGTAAGTGGACAAACAAGTTGAGTCTGTAACAGCTGAGGTAAAAGAAAAAGATGAATAGAGACAGGACATATAGTAACAACAGACAAGCAGCAGATCTGCCTTGGAGAAAACACCTACAAGTAAACATCAGCGTGGCTTTTTAGTCAGAGAGATCCGCCATAGACAGCAAAAGAATTCTGAGCCAAACAGCACAAGAAGATAAAAAAAGTATCTTCATTTTCTCTAACATTTCTCACTGACTTTTCAAACAGAGAGCATCAACCAATTGGTTTGGAAATACATAGGT
The DNA here is from genome assembly GCA_000699545.1 of Podiceps cristatus. Lineage (NCBI taxonomy): Eukaryota > Metazoa > Chordata > Aves > Podicipediformes > Podicipedidae > Podiceps > Podiceps cristatus. The sequence goes on along the minus strand of JMFS01112087.1, from coordinate 3,062 downwards.
TTTAAAGAAAAGCTTGTATATTAAAGTAACATTTTCTTCTTCTAAAACTACAGTTATTATAGATGTAAGCAGACAGTTGTAAACTCCAACAATTCTCACTTTATACACGTCAAAATAATTACATGAAAGTACAGTGCTTTATCACAAAGGGTCAGTTTCTTTTAAAAAAATTATACAGGAAAGGAACTATGTAGTTTCAGTTCTGTGGCAAACAGCTCTCAACAATACTTTACATATGATTTTAATTCTATTATTTTACATAGATTCATAGTGAAAGAAATATATTACTTCCATTACAGTATTCAGTTTAAATTAGCCCCCTATCTGAAAAGAGTATTTTACACTGCAGTCCCCCTATTGTTTTCATTAAGGACAAACATACCATTATTAATATTTTATTCATATTTTACTAGTAATTCAGTAAAAAACCACATTAGGAGGTCCAAGAAAACAACTATTTATTAGGAGCAGCACTAAGAAGCTTGGTTTCCAAAGCACTCTCCCCTGCATTGATTCTTCTAATGTTCAATAGTGAGGACCAATGGTTTTACATCCTGTATCTATAGGCAAACATCTAAGTGTTGAAACTTAAGACTCTAGGTACACAGATCAGTTTCAAAGAAATAAGTTAGCAGGAAGCGCTGAGGAGGAGTAAACGTACAACAGGATTGCTTAGTGAATTCAACTGAAGGGCATCAAAACATGTAAATTTGGAACACATTGGTGAAATGACATTTAAAACAGTTTTTACAGGGGCTGGAAATAAGATTAAAAACCCCCTAAAGAACAACAACAAAACCCAAACACCCCCCTGCCAAACAACCCATGAATTTATTTCAACTCTAATGAAACTTAATCTTCCCTTGACCAGCATTCTCTTTACCTCACTTAAAAATCCCAACTTCTTATCACGTTCATTCTGACACCTCAAACTGAGCAAGAATAGCCATGCACGTGCGCTCTAATGCTCTGCCAACACTGACAGTCGCTAGCAGCCACCTAAAGCAACGCACAAAAACTGAGTTCTGCTCAATTCTTCCTTCTTCACTGCCAGGTTGACAGTTTTCAAGAAACTTAGGAATTTGGTTACCTTGGGAATTCTATTTTCTATCAAAATTGGCTGAAAACAGTCAACAGTATAAAAAACACCCCATTTTCCTCAGAAAACCAGGCCAAAGTATCTTTGGAGCAAAAAGCTTGAATTCAGGGGAAGGAATAAAACAGAAGAACAAAGAATCACACAAAGTAATCTACCAAAGTTCTGAGGTTCTTATGCACATATATACCAGGAGAACAGGAAAATTTAAGAGAATTCACAGGATATCAAGTCTTAATGCATGACCAAAAACATGACTCCACAAAAACGCACCATAAACTTTCAAATGAAATTGATGTTAACTTATTTTTCTTCATCCATTTTCTATTCTGTTACTGCGGACTATTAGGAAGAACTTTGTTTTGCTCTTTGCATCTCGTCTCTAGACATTTAAGGGCTGCATTCAGCACACTAACTGCACGGTTACAGTAAATACACAAGTATCAATTAGCAAATTTCATGACTGTGCTACAAACAATGACCTTTTGACTTGCATGCCCAATTATCCAGCCCCTGATGAACAAGTATTTGGCTTAGTTCATTCATGAATGTTTAACAAAGCTGGGAGATATATCAGTGGTTTGGATCAGAACACCATAAACCCTCTTTGCGAAATATAGCAACTCGAACTCCAGATGTTTATTTCAAACTTAAACCAGCCTCAGTGAACTGGTATTATAAACACACTCTGATTAGTCAAATAAAACCTGCAATTATTGTTTATTGGTTTATAAAATTTATTTTTGCACATCTTAAATAGCAAAAACACACTTACTAATAAAGCAAGTTTTTGGTACTTCCGTTTTAGTTCTGCTGGACTGTCCGATGGCTTTGCACCCAGGATTTTGTACCAGTCCTTTTGTGTTATCCTTTCAAAGGCCATAGTCTGACCAGCTTTGAAATTGCTTTCTTAGCACTGTAAGTAAATGAAATAAATATAATTACAATTTGAAAGAGAAACAGTTAAGAAAAGCAAAAATTACGAAATGTGACAAACTACAGGATCATGAAATAGACTGCAGCCCTCAAGCACATCAACAACCCTATATAATAGCTATAGCAAAAAACCCCAGTCATTCCATCCCACGGATTGTCACAGGTGAACTGATTTAAGTTACACTGTTTCCTGTGCCAGTTCCTTAGTAGGTCATGTTTCAGCAGCTGTCCATACTCCTTTAAAAACACTTTGTGTTTTAACTGCCTGAACTATTTCCAATGTGCCCATGTTATATTTACATTGTTTATATGTACACTGCTTAAAATAGACACTTTGTATTTTGAAGCAAAACTGTACTTAACATAGGAAAAACATGAAGTTTATGAAAGCGTGAGATTTTGTCAATTCTGGAATGAGATACATACAAGAAGACAAAAAGGCACAGCTTCAGTTTTGTACAATATTATTCACGCTATAGACCCTCCTTCATCCTGCTGGGTAAGAATGCTTAAATTTTTTTTAATATTAAAGTAGAAGAACATATAAAAGTAAAAAAGAAAATCAACAAAAATATATAGGTACCACAGGTCTTTAAGTAAAACTTAACTAGTTGGGTGCTTTTCATTTTTGGCCATCTTTCATCAAGTTATGGCCCAAAATGAAAAAAGTAAACAGGAGAATTAAATGCCAGGAAGAGCACAGCAATGCTTAAGGTTCAAGCGGATTCTTAGGTACACTGAAATCCCAAGTTTGTAGTAGCTGATCGATCAGGAACTTTCTGATAAGAAATAACCCTGTCTCCCAGCAAGGAAGAGTTTTGGAAGTTTCATAAGTTTTTTTTAAATTATTGTCTAAAGAAAAAAAGCGGATTTTCTTCCATTTCAGCACTAAACACGACTCCCGGTGACTACCGTCATACTTCAGAGTAAGTCCCTTTTTCACGGAGGAAGAAGAGCATCCTCTCCCGACTCCGCAGCGCCCCGCGGGCAGAGAGCACGCCCTGCAGGGTGGTCCCCCCGTCCTTGGGGA